>UCOJ01001848.1:0-20512 GCA_900474305.1 Cecidostiba fungosa
ATATATATATATACACACACACACACACACACCGTGGAGGAGCTGCAGCTAAGGTAATCCGAAACAACGGGGCAAGGCTAACTTCGTTTATAACCCTGTCTCTGTCTTTATAGCTTCTTGCTGCTATAACACTGCGACTCTCTCTCTCTCTCTCTCTCTCTCTCTCTCTCTCTCTCTCTCTCTCTCTCTCGTTTTGCACCTGGTTACTTTTATCGTCCTGTACGGAGAGATGTGACGTACGATCAAGAGCTTTTTTTCGGGAAACTGAGCTTATTAGCGTTGACGATGATGATTGTGGTGCGGCTGTGTGGGGGCTTATCTTATAATTAGTCGCGTCTGGCCAATCTGCTCGAGATAAAATGGTGATGAAAGTAGGATTCTGTTAATACATCTGCGGGTTTGTTAACGAAGACGAATTAGACGAATGTGCGAAGAAAAAAGCTAATCAAGTAAACATTTGATGTCGACATACCCCAAAACTGCAAATCATCTCATCAGCATAATCTCTCGTTCATCCTTGAGAAAAAGCTGCATCTCATCGAGCACAACAGCAGCAGCAACAACCCAAGAGAGCGCGAGCAAGCGGAAATTCCCGGTACGTGGGGCCATTAATAAAAGCACAGAAAGCCAAACAAGTGCAATAAAGGGCAATAAAGCCAACGCCTTCGGTAAAAGGGTCGTCCGCGTCGACGCCAGCGTCGGCGCAAGAAAGAGTATAGTGGGAGACAAACTCGAAAAAGGCGTATAGTACAATATACTGCAACTTTTCCCGTTTCCGGCATACGTGCCTCCCCCCTCCTCTTTCTCTCTCTCGCTCTCTTTCGAGTTTCCGGGGCAGCTTTCTTTGCTTATATTCGCTCCTACTACTCTCGCTTGCGCTGTTAGAATAACGTTACTTTTAAGGCTCGTTTTACTTATTTTAGAAGTTCGAGAGATTCGGATGCCCCATTGTGTTTTGGGCTCTTTGTGCAGACGACGTTTTCGAAAGTTGTCGCGACAGGTATATGCTGGACATTTTCTCTAGCACCTTTGACATTTAAAGGATTAAAAGATTTGTTAAAATATATTAAAGTTAGCCGCTTATTTTAAACGCTTTACAAGATACAAATTAAAAAGGTGAACGTCAAAGTCGTATCATGAAATCTATTGGAATTTTATTAATTATTAAGATAAATACAAAATTTTTTGTTGCTTTTTTTACCATTACTACATACTTTTAGTAATTTACTGTAATGCTGTAAGTAATACTGTATATTACTGTATATATTGTACCGTACTCTCTAAATCTGAAATAGTGAAATTTTTTGCAAACAGTGTATATACACTATTTTTCAGTGATAAGTGTGCTACTGTTTGAAAAAGTTAAACACTCATCACTGAGAAATAGTGCATATACACTGATTACAGAAAATTTCACTATTTCAGATTTAGAGAGTACGCACACTAGCGTACGTGTTGCATGACAACATCCAAGGTGTATCGCGAACTCCCTCTCTCCTCTCCGTAACAATATATATTATTGTTATATAGAGGACAGGTAGTTATAGCATGAACGGCCCAAACAGCCAACACAAGAAGGTAATTTTGATATAGGTGAACTTAAAAAAAAACTTGGTTAGTCTGACCGAATTTTTCTGTTGGAATTACACGGGTAACCCCTTTAAAAACATGTAGGTCGGATTTACAGAGCAACCCTGTTAGATTTACAGAGGGCCGGATGCATGCGCGCATATTTATTGAGGTTATGTTATGATTAGACTGATGGATCGTACACAAATTTTTGCACTTTACAATAAAGGTGTAATTGATAGGTGCAATAATTAAAAGTCGTCTCGGTTTTGATCGTGAAAACGAGAAAAGTGTTTCGAGAATGAATAACGCGAAAGGCTATCGATTTTCAAATTTACAAGGGACATCATGGATGGATTAACGGGGTTTTTTCTCAGTGAACATTCCTGATTCCGCGAGCCGATTGTGATGAGGGAAATAGGAAAGCGCCTATGTGCCACCCATCTCCGCTAATAACCGTAAAACCATAGAGCCAGGAAGTTCCAGCGGTGGGATAAAGGCCAGTCCAAATCTGTTTTGTTTTACGGCTAGTCAGGCTTGGCTGTTCCCGCATGCTCACACACCGCTAACACGGTGGATCTTTTTTCTTCGTGTATGAGCGAGTTGCAGCATATATAATAAATAACATGGCAATCCGCGCTAATTCCCATTCTTATAATTGCGGAGACTAATTACCAGGACGATGTTTGCACACGTGACATATATTTAGCGAGTTGTGCAACTGAAATTACACTTTTCGAGTCCAAATGAAAGACAAAGCGACATTAACAATGAACGAAAAGAGCTTAATACTGACATCAGTCGGACATCTGTTAAGTACACGTATGATCTTGAACAAACTTCCCGGACTGCGGCGCACGCACATGCAGCTACACAATGGACTACAGCGCACAAGTGTGTGTATATATATGCAGGCAAACTACGCGATTCGTTGTCTCGCATGCGACACGCAAGTGGAAGTAGTCAAAGTCGCGTTCGGTCAATCATGGGCTCGACACCGAAGTATACGTACACCAGTGTATAAGCGGAATAATCAAATTTGCCGGACTAGCTGACGCGGCTGTATTATGTTATATAGGTAAAGAGAGAGGTAGACGTGAAGTCAGGCGATATACGCGAAGTAAATGTGAGGCCGTTGCGTAACTGTATGGGTTTCACTTCTCTAGCTGCGATAGCTCTTGAAATTACTGTTGGAACAAGTTTGCTACTACTACTACGATGTTTATCATCTCTTCTTTGATGCACAAACGCAACTCTATCGTTTTTTTTTCAACTGCAGGGAGAACAATTAAGTTGTCAAGTCGAAGCCCACCTCTTATTCACGTAAACGTTCAATTAAGTAATTGATTACACTGAATGGATACTACATTACCCATAAATCAATAGCAAAAATCCAGTACATAACAGATCGAGTAGTACACCTCGACGCGATGAGGACTAAATGAAACCGTAGGTCGTTAAACTTGCATCTCCCCCGCGCGTCGTTAATTGCCAACGCGAAATAAAAAAAAATCAAGCATCGACCGCGGCAAGATCAACCCAACGACGACGGTCGCGCGCGCAATTTGTCCTCTTTCTGGTTCAGTGAACCGATTACAGCAGCGCCGCAGAGAAAAAAAAGCCAGCACGACGTCGACAACAACAAACAGCAGAGCACGAGGAGACGTCGTCGTCGATGACTCTTCTCGATTTTCCAATCGCTGAGGAGGGGAGGAAATGCCGGATCCATTCTAATTCAAAGAGGAGGAGAGGGAAAGGCTTGACGCACAACGTCAGGTCGCTGTAATCCTGGAATCCCAATTGGATGTCTGGCCCGAGTGCGCTGCTGCATAGAGATGTCGAGAGGGAACAATGGAGAGAGGTGGAGGGTATTCGGTAACGGGCAGATGTAATGCGAGATAGAGTAGAACCTATAGCCGTTATTTGAAATATATATAAGTATCAGGATGAGTTTTTGAAGCTCCGGTGATTGCAATTGAATCCCGACAAAAGTTTCAGTAACTCCTAATGGTACATTCTTTGGCTAGTTTATACCGCTCCGGAAATTTTATATCCCGTGGGGGATGATCCTGTAGCATCAGAGACTCCTTTGGTCTCAGCCAACGACTAAACGTTCTAGAGAACAATCGACAGACTAGAGCCCCGACGCGGCACTGATTTAATAAGTTTCCAAAGCTACTGGAAGGAAGGGCTGTGCAGAATTAAGTTTAGGACGAGACCCTCAAAGTTTTTTTCTCTTCTTCTATCGATAACTGGGCCAATAGGACATTTTATTAGAGGATTTCAAACATTCGATTGATCAATCAGTTTGGTCGTTAATCTAGTTTCTTTCGAAAAATTGCATTCTAGAACGTGATACAACACGGAAAGTAAACGCAACTCTTGGCAAGACAAACAGCTGCGGTATCGGAATTATTTAGGCGCTGTTGTTCTAAGGACTTAACAATCTTACCCTACTCCGTATTTCGCGCGAGCTCTGGTATAATATATTAACACACACACACACGTAATTCTACGTAAGAAATCCACTAACTCGGTTAAGAAACAATAAAAGAATTGCTCATATATGCCGGAATATTACACTACAATCATCATCAACGAATATTTCGCAGAAAGTAGCAGCAGTCCTGGAATAAAAAACGCGAAAAAAGGATACGAGAGAGAAAGAGAGAGAGAAGCGGAGTTAAACGAGAAAGAGAACGGAGAGAATCCCTGGCTCTGATTAATTGCCACGCCGCGCGGTGTTTAATTACGATTAAATGGAGCTAGACAACGAGGCGACGTATACATGTGAAAGAGGAGCGCCGCATCAGGTATGTGTGTATACATTTCGGGGGAGTGTGTGTGTGTGTGCGTCGTTAATCCGAGAGAGCTGCTGCTGCTGCTGCTGCATCGACCACTTGAACGTACGCCGATTGCGGGGTGTGTTTCCTGGGGTGTGTTTACGATTGTCTTCTACTTTTTTTTTCTTCTATATTTATTCTCCTGACGCGGTTATTCTTTGCGACGGCTCTTTGAGAGCACTTTTCATTAGCTTGATATTTGGTACATATAAAAATTCGTCGTTCGCGTGTGGCATAATTGAAATTCCCCTCATCGAAATTGTCACTTTGATGAAGCGAAAGACAGAGAAGGGAGAGTCGATAATGGATTACCACAGCGCGGCGTTATCATCGCGACTTTTACGCTGCAGTGACGCGTGCTTGTACATTCCCGAGGATATGAAGGGTTACCGCAACAGCAGCAGCTGCTGCTGCTGCTGCTGCAGCGTATACATTATGAGCTCACGCTGATGTATGATTAGTCGATAGAATTAATTGTTAATTAATCAGAGTGTGTGACGACGCGCGGACCAAGCGACAGTCTGCCGATTTTACGCTCGAGAGCCACCCGCAGTACCTAGTGCTCTCAGCTGCTGTTGACCTTTTGATTTAGACAGATTTCAAGCAGTGTATCGCGAAATAATTTGCGGTACTGATGCGGCTTTCATTGAGACTGAACGCGATTTTATTATTCTTTTTAATCATCAAGAGGCGCGAAAATAAAGGTTAGACAAGTTCGCGAATAACTCTGACAGCGATAAAAGCACGTCCTCGGCTCTCCGGCTTTCGACCTAACAACCTTATCGGCATTAACCGTTACTGTTACTGTCATTGCTCTGCTACAGCTATATACTCTCTCGCGATATCATCTGTAGTACACGCGACAGTGGCGACCCCCAGCGGCGAGATCACTTTTCAAATTCCACTGAGATGCAGACTCCGGCTTTTAATATTTATATTTTTACGCTAAAAATTCATCGCGCGTTGGATCAAAGGTCGTAAAAGAAAAAAGGCGAACGTTAATGTCGGAGTAAAAAAAAATGGCGGCCTGCACATATCCAATCTGTCGGCTAAGAAAACAACTAAACCGCTCACCCGTCGCCGTGTGTGTATACACTTTCACCTGCAGCGAGACTGCAAAGTTCGATACACTCTTGGCCCGATGTCGAGTTGCCACTGCTGCTATATCCACTGTAAAAGTATACTACATGTTGTTGTTCATTATTATACGATTGCGTTATTTTTAAACAAAGATAAAATTGGTCGTTCGAAATGAGAAGTGAAAAAAGAAGAAGAACCTAAGACCATAGTGGTCACTTGAAAAAGTCCACCATACAACACAAAGGCCCTAGAGAAAAAGAGAGTGAGCTGAACAAAAAGTAGCAGCTACGAAAAGGTGACGGCGAAGGCGCGATTTTTCCCGTCGTCGTTTCCTTTATACGTCGTTCTAACATCGGAGAGAAAGAGAGAGAGAGAGAGAGAGAGAGAGAGAGAGAGAGAGAGAGAGAGAAACAGTGAAAAAGAGAGCCGGGTTGTTGGCCCCGCTCGACGCGTCACGTTTAATTGCCGCTCGCTCAGCTACAACAGTTCCCGATTCCTTATCCGTATATATACACACGCGCGCATTGTGGTGCCCCTTTCTCGCGAGTGAAATTTCGCACGTGGGAGAGATTTAAAAATTTTAAAATGCTACCGACATTTATGCAACAACATATTTATAGGCCTGATAGTAAACATTTCCCATGGCATTACCGACGATTAGAAACACTTTCGTGATCATTACGCCGGTAGTGCTGCCAATAACGGCGTCATCCATTAAAGAATCTTCCTGAATTACAGAAAATTTCTCTATAACTCGCGTATAGCCTTTAGGTCGCACGCATACTCGCGCGTATGCAATTACGCAATGGTTTCTCCGAATGCCTATATATGGGATACAGCCTTCAATTTGTGAAAAAAAAAATCTGAAAACCGAGAGGAAAAATAAAAATACTACCTTATAGCGTAAATCGGAAGGCAGTGAAGCCAACGGCCGGAACAACAATGCAAAAATGTTTCATTTGCATGATTGCGGTATATATACGACTACATGACATATACCTATACTATTTCACCGCTCACAGTGGAGAGCTGTGTGTGTGTGTGTGTTTGCTCGGACAAATTGAGTTGTAAATTTAACGACGCAGTCACCACCGCTGCCGTTTCCTTCAATTATGCAATCTTTATGGGTATGTGCGCGCTTTCTCGTGCGACGAGATACTACTATATACTACTGGCTTTTACGCGATGACGATTGTTTTATGCATACACGCGCGCGCTAATGTTGCGAGTTATTATACATATGAAAATTCAAATACGTAATCCTTCCAACTAACTCGTTATAATTGTATAAAACTCACTAGCCTCTAGAATTAAAATTTAGCTCACCTCCCTATAGAAATTGCAAATAACTATCTACTTTTTTATGGGCGAGAAATATATTTCATGAAAGTATTCGACAATTAAACTAGTTTTTGCGATGCAAGATACAAAATTGTCAATATTTAGGCGTAAATTCAATAAGTTAATTTTAATTTAAACATATGGCGAAGCCCGTGGGCCTTGTGAAACAACGTCTGCGTGGCCCAGTTGGCTAAGGCTCAGAGCCGGAGCCTTTTTGGAAATGATTTTTCGGATGCAAATTATTATTCTATAATTTGAAAAAAAAACTCGAATCCAATCTGCCAGTAACGATTTTCCAATTGTAACGTCAAATCGTAATAAACCACATGAACATGCAGCTGTGTCGTGTTACTTCACTAACTATCTTGCGCAGTTTGTATACAGAAACAAGGAAATAATATTGAATCTAAGAACAGCCCAATAACTAGATTAAAAAGCGTTTCATTATACGTAAGAAATGGCAAAAAAACTACCCAGTTTTTAGATTCACTGTGTAAAAACTGGCCGGTAACTGGGTTAGCGTTTCTACAAGGGCTGGACCACACAAAAAAAGACGCAGTTTATTAATCTAAAAATATAACGTCATTCCATACATCGCGCTAAAAAGATTTACAAAATCTCTCTCTCTCTCTCTCTCTCTCTCTCTCTCTCTCTCTCTCTCTCTCTCTCTCTCAATTATTGATTATTGCTCTCTTGCTTTCGCGGACATCCCGCAAGAGCTGAACATGAAACTGCAGAGGCTGGTCAATACGGAAATTGGTTACATCTATGGACTGATGAGAGATGTGTTCGTATCACGCCTTATAGAAGGGAGTTGGACTCGCTAACTACCGCTACGAGGCGTGACTACTTTGCTGATAATCTGATGAGAAAATTGCTGAACACTGGTGTGCTTGCTTGAATTTCGTCACTCGGTGCATCCAGTTAGGGATGATTCGGTCCTCCTGATCATCCCTGGCTTTGGCACCGAGTCACTGAGGAGGTCTTTTCATGTTCATGCCTCATACCTTTGAAATTCACTGCCATATCATCTGCGCGATATCACCTCCATAAACCATTTTAAATCTAATTTTCACGATCACCTTTTCAGACGGGACGTTGCATGAAGTCATCATCATCCTCATCATCATCATCATCATCGGCCCCATGTACATTAGTTGCGCCAGAGAGAGAGAGAGAGAGAGAGAGAGAGAGAGAGAGAGAGAGAGAGAGAGAGAAGGTCTTTACAAACACACACACACACACACACATCCTCTCCACACACACACTATTGTATACACTAACACAAATTACACTGGTAGATGCAAATAGTCCATAATGTTTTTCTATTTTTGTATATATTATTGTACAACATAATGTACATGAATAAATCATTGTTTAATCTGATCTAATCTCTCACCCTCTTTCTCTCGGGTATATTTTCACGAAAAGCTTTTCATCGCAGCCTGACAGTTTTAAGTTTCCTGCACTCGCGCGCGTCCCATCTTGCGTCAACTCACTCTCGAAAGCTCGACTTTCCAGGAAACCTCATCCGCGCCAGCTAACCTTAGCTTTTCACTTTTTCTAGCCGCCCACATACACACACACATACGCGCCCGCGCACACACATACACACACAGACTTTTGGACGAAATGGCCAAGGCGTTGAGTGCCTTCGATGGCGACTTTTCTTGTTTGCACGCGAGATATCACTGCTCTCTCGCCTGCGCGTGCGCGTTAATACATTTGTCGAAAGTAGTTTTTCGAGAGAAATGGAATAATTTCCGAAAACTATCTACTTGCAAATGAGGCAAATCAGCCGTAGCGAAAAGACGGCGGCGGTGGTGGATTTGAATCTCGCGAAAAATATAAGAGGGAAGAGGAAAACAAGGAGCGCGATATATATATGTGTGTGTGTACAGACACACACACACTCCTGATTCTCCACGGGGACTCTTCCATTTCCTTCTTGGAGAGGTGTGTCCCTGTGGTAAGTAGCTTAATTTATGTTTCACTTTATTGGGTGCTGTTTTATTCATAAGAAGCTCTCTTCTTCTCGTGCCTTATTACCACGCAGTTCTTCTCTTCTTTCTTTCTCGCTCACAAAATCGCATTCGAGTCTCTCTCACTCTCAAGCTGTCTGGCAGCGCGTCTCCAGATCTGAAGTGTAATTGACTCCTGAGGGACTCGTTGTGTCCCGGGGTTAACAATCTACGACTTATTCTCTCTTGCCTCTGTCGCTCCACTTTTCTTTTTAGCGACGACGTTCGCCGCTGCTGCTACTGTTGCTTTATTTTTCTTCCACACTCGACGAGGTCCGCGTTTTGTCGTCTAACTCCGTAATTCCCGGCGTCTCGCGAAATTCAGCTTGGAATATTTTTCGAGAAGAATGCGGAGAGAAGGTTTAATTCTAACGCGACGAATATCCTATGCTGTTTCATTATATCCACTCGTAGTTCGCTTTATCGGTCGCACATTTCGTATCGACTTTCGGTGACTTTGCTGTGCCGAGGAAAAAACATCGACGCTCTTATTTTGCAGCCGGCTTTTTATCTCGACCTTATTTTTAGATAGGCTTTGAAGCTGTTTAATCGATAGATTTTCTATATATGCCATCAGAGCCCGGCCGTTCGACTGCAGAGAAATATTCCGAAAAACGGATTATAACGAATATTTCGCTTATCGCAACTTTTCATTCCTCGCGTTTTCATCGTTTTCTACCGCACGTCGCCATTAATCAAACAGTCACGATGTGACCATTACCACGTCAAACAAGAGAAAAAAAAGACATAATTCCGCCGACTCTGTCTCGGTCGCGATAAATCACAAGCGAAATTCTAGAATTCTAAGCGCGCGCGACACTTTTCTCGTACGGCGCATATTCGCGCGGAAGATTTGTAGGCCGCCGCAAAGAGACAAAAGAAAAAGACAGCAGGAGGAAATTCAATTTAGCCAGTAGAGCTTCTAAGTATCTCTCTCTCTCTCTCCGAGAAATACTTTGGTCAAGCTATTACAGTGGCGGGAAAATTTCATTTTAAAATTCAAGCATCCTTGTGGAAGAAGGAGTTGTCCAGTATATACCACAGACTGTTTTTCGCTGGAAGAAAATTTTTACGCGGACTATTTTCGAGGTTTGCTCGTAACGAGCGGCGCATTGATGAGGAGAGTATAAAACGGCTGCAGGAAAAAGAAGGCGATGTAGAGACTGGGAAAAAGTACCGGAGAAAAGAAGGAAAATGAGCGAAGCGATTCGAACGAGCGATCGTAACCCACGTGCGATTTACGATCGAGACCGAGTCGTTTCGTGTATAAATGGCGCCGTAATAAGACTTTTAGTGGCGGAATATAACGAATTAATTATTTTTTTTTTTTTTTGCTCTTCTTCTCTTTTGCAGCATCCGCCGTGAAAATTATGCCCCGGCGAGACTCACTTTAGAGGGATATGAAAACGATAATTTTAAAGTCTGCTCTTTAATTTGCAGCTGAATTATTATGTCCCCCAAGCGAACTTTTGTTCTATTCATTATAACGAGTCTTCTCGTATACTCGATTAAGTTTGTCGAATCATCGACTAATTCACATAATGGAAGAAGAAATACTTTGAGAAAATAAGCGACTACGGACTACATCACAGCGACCGCATAATTTTTCTTATATAACTCCAATACAGCAGCGGCACACGAGAAGGAGTAAGCGAGCCTCTCCTACATGTTTATTTTCCAACTCCCAGCGCACGCGAGAGAAAAGTCTCGTGCACGTTGCGTATAAATAATGCACGCGCGCGAGACTGGCGCCCTTAAAAAAACCGATAGCTTTGTATATAACGGATAAACGCGAATAGTAGCGTCGGCTAAGAAACTCGGGACGGATGTATGGTATAGGTATATGTATATACTATACGGGGAGAGGTATAAAAAATTAAGAGACCGATAAATTTTCTTATTATATGAGGGAGAGAGCCTTTTCATGCACGCTTTTTATCAAATTACGGAGGTTTTTTAAAGGTGCCCCGGTTATACCATCGGTTCTTGCATCTGATGTCAGAACGAGAGAGAGAGAAAGAGACGAATTTTCTTGGAGGCATAGTCGTTGGGAGTTTTATTTGTGTTACAAAAATGCACTTGAATACTTTTACTACTTAGAATTTTGAAATTTTTAATTCTCGTTCAATCACGTTTTCTAATTTAACATTCCCTCCGTCACTTTAAAAAAAAAAGATTTATTCGCTATGTTAAGCGACTGGAATGCCCAGCTCTTAGCGGGGAAAGCTAGAAACTTTGAAAAGTGCCCAAGCGTAGGTTCGAATCATTTCCCAATTGCAGTCGAACATTCGTATTTGCAATTATGGCTGAAAAAGTTATAAAAAAGAGAAAAAGACAATGTTGCGTGCCTTTCTCACTCTTTCACTTGCCTGTGTAGCATTCACTTTCGAGAAGAGGATTATTCATCACGTAATTAATATATTTTTTAGATTTGTTATTATTCTTTATGAATATTATCAACTAATTTTTTTAATTTTAGCTCTAAACTCAAAAAGAAGAAGATTAAAAAAATAGCTATCCCATCTTTACACTTGACAAAAAAGAAGGATAAATTTACTCCAAATCTTTTACGTAAATAATCAAAAGTTTTAGAAAATTTATCTAATAGGTATATAAAGTAAATTATTTTATGTTAAGTAATATCTAATAATCTACATATTATGGCTAAATAATAAATAATCATTTAATTACAGGTGTACAGTAGAGAGTAATTTACACCATCACCTATGTGACTTATTAACTCACTAACTAAAGTGATTTTTTCTAAACTTCGCACCCTCCATGCATAGGTACCATACATTCCTTTCCGCGGTTTGTTTTGAGCTAGTTCTAAGACACCTTTCAAAATTTCTAGCTTTTCCCGCTAAGTGGACGTCCAGTCGCTTAACATAGCGAATATTTAAACACGAAAACAACCAATATTCCTGACAAAAAACCAAACATCTTATACCCATCAGCCATTTTTAACTTATGCAGCAAACTTTCAAGCTCCTAGAGGCTTCGATAATATCGAGCAGCAGCAGCAGTAGCGACGCATCCGCTCTCGATTTTGATCGGTCCTCGATCGCGCTCTCTCTCTCTCTCTCTTCCGTCATCCGCCTCGCACTTGCATCAATTTACATGCAGCGCTACGGCAGCTAAACCCGAGCAGCAGCGGACGTGTCAGGCCGGACGATGGCGCACGCATCGTCGCACCGTAATGCAAGTCATTGGAAATGCATGCCCGTGCGCGTATCTGCTGTTGCCCTTTGTTTCCATATACACGCTCTTCTTTTTTTTCCTCTGTTGCAGGTTTTATTTATTATTATTATTTTTTTTTGTCGTGAAAGCCCTTTTTGCAGGCGCGAGTCAATCAAAGCGCAATGTAACGACGCGCTGTGCGACGTTATGCGCCTGACAGGTTTTATTTTTCTGTTTGTATAATGGTCGACGGTGACACAGGGGAATTCTTGTGTAGGGTAGTGTTTTTATATTAATAAAAAAAAAATACCGAAGGGTGAGAGAGGCAGTGTTTGCTTTTTTGAATTTCGTCCGTTCTTTTTCGGATGCATAGTGTCTGAAAAAAATACTTGCAGATATATCCTCGAAACACCGATGGGCAAGAGTTTATACGCTGATGCTTTGTTGTTAACGCAAAGAAAGGCGGCGCAATTTGAATTTCGGTCAAAGTGTACAAGAGTACATAAGATATTCGTCGAGTGCGAAAATGCGGCTCTGCAGTTAGCAGGAACAAAAGCCAGCCGTGGCTTATGTAATTTTTCGTAAAAAGTTTGAATAGCGTTTAAAAGAGTTGATCTCGGAATATTGTTCTCAATAAATAGCCGAAAAATGAATTCAAATAAATATACACCCCGCGGGAGCAGAGAGAAGCGCATCAGTGCCATTAATCAAGCGTCGCAACTTTCTTCTCTCTCCACCCCGCTGATCGCAATTTCTCTTATTTTCCCTATCTCTCAAGGTTTCCCTTATTTCTCTTATTCCGGGGCGCAGCAGGCTTGTTGGAAAGCTCTCGGCATCCAATATATCTTAAAACTCGGGCCATCATTTATCGGTGCTTGTTTTCCGTTTCGTACTTCCGCGCACCCTCTCGCCCTCTCTCTTTTCTCATAGTTTGGACCGCTTTAGAGCAGAAGAGGGAAAAGAGTCGGAAAACGTCTGCAGGCTAGTCCTTAAAAACAAAGGCCAGGCGTAAAAGAGAGGAGAGAACTTAAGTGGTTCGCGTTCTGAGGCGGACGTATGGAAAATCGAGCTGATTTGGATACGTGAAAATAGGTTCAGATGCTTTTAAATTTTCTGTGCAGCGCGGACTTTAAAACATTCAACAAAGCTGTGCTGTCAAGCTTTGATGTATTACTATCAAATTTTGACAATAGTTCGTATTGCAACATCAAAGTTTGACAATATTTAATATTACATTGAATTTTAACATCAGATGTGTTGCAAGCGAGCGAGTAAAAATTCTTTCCAGCCTCGTTAAAGAGTAAAAGCTGTCAAGTCAAAGGCGGCGGGACTTTCTCCCGCTTTGATGGCCAAAACTTCACGGCAGCAGCGAAGATACGACAGAGACACTGAAGATCGTTGTTGGTAAATTCAAACGTTTGCCCGGCAGCAAAGTTTACTCTTCGCCTTGAAAAAAAGTACATCCTTTCGTGCAGCCCAGCAAACCGCTGTAAAGATACTTCAGATAGAGAGAGAGAGCCCCTTTCAGACTTTTTTATTTTCTCGCGAAAAATAAACACGTGCGCGCTCGGGTCTTCATTTCTGTAAAGCTATATAAATTTCGGGGGAAGTTTGTAAACGACGATTTCACCTGTCTGTGACACGTTTCCCAAAATAGCTCTATTTTACACCAATTCACTCGTAGCTTATCACTATGTCATTCCGCAAACGCATCGTGTCCACCACAATCTTTTACATTCCAGATGTACGTATAACCCTCTTTTGTATCCCATCCTCCTCTCACCGAACAACGACGACGTCTCAATCGAAGCTCAGCAAGGCGCGCGCATTCCTTATCCCCAATCTGAGCATCTCTCTTTCAACCCCGTGTCTTCCTCCCTCTCTCTCTCTTTCTCTTTCCGGACAATTTCACGGGGCACACAGCCGACGAAAATTCGGGGCTTGGTCGCGCCAACTTTCGATTATACACTCCGGCGTGTCTACCGTCGATACACACACACCAGGGAAGGCAAAGATGTAGATAAAGAGGAGGAGAGGTGAAACGTCTCATCCAGACTTACACATAAAATATTCGCGACGCGACGGAGAAGCCCAGTGACACTCGATATCAGTGAAGCCAGTCACGCGAGAGTGGCTGCTGCTGCTGCTGCTGCTACCGGCGGACGTGCTCAGGATCAACATTGCGAATCACAAGAGGAAGTTAGGGCTGAAGCTTCTTCGATCAGCCCCCTTTTCTCCCCTATTCTGCGCTTAATAGTTTCTGCACCTTTCTGATAGCGACGAACGATCGAGCTTCGGTCGGCGGGAAAAATTTAAACAATCGCTTCTCGCTGACCCAGTTACACACCTGAGCTGGAAGTAACGGCGACGACAAACAAACTGCCTTTCAAGAAGGCAATTTAAGTTTCGCTCTGTACACGCTGAGAGTAAATCTAGTTTTATCAGTTCTCTTACGCGAACTCGGGATTTTCGTATATTTCGTCGAAAGCGTATACACTACATGCACATTTATCCTTCGCTCGTCATTTATCAAGACGCGACTTTCACCGTCAGAAAGTAGCTTATACGGCCTGTCATATTTCACGGTTCCTGTGCGTGTGTATATACATATATATCGGCCGCTTCCAAGTCGACGCGCTTGTTTCTTTCGAATCTCTTGCGAGCGATACAAATTTGCGAACCCGCGCTCTTTATATCGTTATTCAATCCTTGCACAGCTCGTTCTTTATTCGAGAAGATTAAGTACTACTTTTCAAGTCGGCTGCGGATATCGTGATAAGTAGAAAAAAAATTCGTCCCAAATTTCTTTCTATAAGCATAAGCCATTAATCCACAAATTACATTCCAGAGATTAATGATTTACATATCTATTCAAATCATCCCAAAAACTCTACACAGAATTGAGAGTCACACTGCAAGGATGTCAGTCCCGCGCTGCAGAAGATAGCAAAGCAGCTCAAAGTGTACGCGTGCCCTCGGCGGGATATATCCACGTATAGTCTAGACGAAATTGAATTTAAATATGAATGCGAGCGCAGTGCCGCCGCGGCGCATGCATCGAGCGTATAACAGGCGCGCGCTTCTGTACGCGAATAGATATTATAAGCATAGCCTTCCTCCTCTCTTGCCTTACCCTTGTTTCATATTGTCCTATATATTATATCCTCCGTATATATAGCTAGCGAAGAATCAAAATTGTTGTTGTCAACGTTATTAAAAATAATTCGCGAAAGTTCTATCAGTCAAATTCATTTTTACGCGCGCGTGTTCCATTATCGCGTCCCGATATAAAGGGGAGCCTTATATTCAGACGCGCGCATCGACGTCTGTCTGCATTTCTCGAGCGACAGAACACGGGGAAAAAGAAAATGATTGATACAAGCAACGAAATCGCTGTCAGGCCGTTTGAAATTTCGCGGAAAATTGCAGACATTGCACTTGACGTGACAAATAATAAAAATTAACTACACGCTACAGAAAAATCCTCAACTCACAACCGGAAAACTACTCGAAACTATACTCGCGCGACCTCGAACTTCCGCACTTATCAATCTCTCGTTCCCATTCAACATCTCGCTCTCTCTCTCTCTTGATTGCACCGTATCTTCATTTTTCTCCTACGGTGCAGCACTCGGATTTATACCGTCGCGCCTTTCTTCCGCCACTCCGTCATTTGCGCTCTCTCTTTCTTGGAGTTTCCTCGTCTACTCATCCATCAAACGCCAGGGGAGTGTATATTCCCGAGCGCAATTTGCAAAGTTACAGAGAGATCGCACTATAACGCGACGTAAGGGACCGTAAAGCTCTCGCGCGCGCGCGCGAAATTATTCCTCGAGAATCTGCTGTGATCACGGCGTATTATCGAGTGGATTTGTTTGTGTGTCGATTGACACTACGATGAGTACTTTGGTGAGTTTAGGGTAGCAGTAAGGAAGCCAGACGCAGAGTTTAATTGGGAATGGCTCGTGGAAATTGGATCGACGATAATTCGGAGCTTTTTAAATTTACCGCCGATTTTGCGACGAGCCTTCGATCCGGGAAATCGAGAGGTGTGTAAACGCACTCAATTGCGAAACCGAATCGATGAACACACATATCGCTTGAAGAGCCAAAAGTTTAGCGCAATCACTTGTGGCAACGACCTGCTATGAAACAGACTGCGGAGAGGGTATTAGAGATTAATTAGGCGGCGCTAATTAAAATTTAAGCGGCCGCGCGGATAAAATTCTCCCCGAGAGCGAAGACAAGATCCTCCGCACGCCGAACTAATACACTTTGTGTTCGTTTAGAGTTGAAGAAGACTTTTAATTTGAAAAAAGTTTGACCCTCTTTCACCTTCCTCTTCGTCGTGTCGGTGGAAAAGTTGGTGGAAATGACCGTTAAAAAACTTAGAAAGCTCGTCGGCATAATCGCGCCGGCGAATAAGTAGAAGAGCTTTTTATTGATATAATTTGGCGAATCTATCGTTACGGGATAGACTCGATAAAGTTTTTTTTCTTTAAAGGGTGACCCAGAGAGTCGATCTACTTTGGGAGAATATAATAATGTTGAAAATCTGCCCAGGAATGAATTTTGGGAAAATAATGTGCTTTATAAAGCTGAAATTTCGTGCGCCGCTTCATATTAAAATGAACTTTTTACTATCTCATTTTGTATTTATGGGAAAGGCAATATCCCGAGGCTATACGAACCGGTTTATACGAAAAATTAACTTTACTCCCGCGTAAAAAGCTCGCCTACATAAATTCAAAATCCAAATGCGCGGCAACCACGAAATATTATAACCACAAAAAATCCGTTAAACCCTACACCGAGTCTTACAAGCGTCGCGCGAACTTTCCGTAATAATCCCCAATGGCGCTAAGACCATCTCATTAAAACTCCTTCATACCGATAAATAACTCCTTAATTGACTTTAAATCCAGCGAACTTTCGGGTGTCTGTACATCATCCCTCCGAAAAAGAAGAAAGCCCCGAAAGAACAAAAAAAAACGCACAAAACACGACTAACCGAGAGAGGGCGCAGGAATTTCAAGTGGATACGCTCGCGACGTTCCTTAAATCATTAAGGATTAAAGTGGCCGCGCGAGCTTGCAGTAGTGCCCGAAACTTTTCACGATCCGTCTCTGTCTACGTTACACCAACTGATTCTTTCTTTCTCCCTTTTTTTCGAGAACTCGGTAATCGCCGTGGAGCTTTCGGAAGAGAGAAAGCTCCGCTAATTTAGAAGCCAAGTGGAATATACACACACGAAAGATCGTTTTCAGAATGTTGAAAAAGTGTTTACGCGACCTCAAAAGGTCACGTAATCAAGAAGCTCTATGTGAACCCTTGCTCAAAATAACCCAAAAGCTAACTCGCCAATTATTTCAATAGACTCTTAAACCTCATATAAATATGCGTACAACGTATGAAAGGGACAATGCACGTGGAAGGCTGTGTTGTGCCAGGCTATACGAATTAAGGCGCGCGTTTACAACCGAATTAGCCGTAAACGTGATCGTCATGTCGAGGCGCACTTCGTAAGCGAAGCCCCTCTCTGTGTGTACAGCCAACGGTGACGATGCTGCGTCTGTTATATATCAAAGCGCGCACACATGCGCGAGCACGTGAACCCGATCGCGATATAGAAATTTTAAGGGTTATCAAAAGTGCTCGTATTGTTACCGTTAGGGCGCTCTTCGGATATTATCGCGAGAGCACACCGGATGGATATTGTTGGATTAAGGCTATGGCGCTTTAAAGCCTCAAGAGAGAGAAAGTCTTAGGGCCGTTTGTTCGATAAGCTTTATCTGGAACGTTTTAATACCGAGAGCGTAGTGATATTTTTAATAAATCCGTATATATACACGCCTTTGGCAATTTATACACGATAAGGATCGAATTTATATCGCGCAGGGGCTATCATCCTAGTTTTCAATTTTCCATAAATGAATAACGCGAAAGCTCGAGACGTTCCAATAAAAGCTCTCGCGCTAAAATAATTTCCCCATAAAATCCAAATCGTCACGTTCCACTAAAACCTTCCACGGCGTTGCGGCCTATCCTTCCGATAAATATTTAAAAACCTCGACGTTAGCTCGAGGCTTCAGCCGCGGCCTCTCCGACTTCGTGCAGCGTAGCAGCAGCAGCAGCTCCTCCCCCGCATAAGTCTCTCTTTGCAGCGCTTTGCAGCGCAACGCGCGCGAGTCTCTCTCTCTCTCGCTCGTACGTGACTGCCGCGAGCGAAAACTCGCCTCTACGTGCGTATAATGGCGAACAGAGCGGATGAAAAATTTGCCTCTCGCTCTTTTTAAAAATTTACAAAAATGGAAAAGCTATTTTCCTGCCGCTGACACTCGCGCGCGCGCGCGCGCGCCGTTGCTGGAAGGCAGAATCGAAATGGAAATTACGAGGGGGGGGGTGGACCGGTGGGGCGGAATGCGGAATGCGCGAGATTTTCGGGGGTAGAGACGCGTCGGACAAAAGTCACGTACGTCGAGGTTTTATTGAAGGACCGCGACGTGAGCGCGACCTGCTGTAAAGGGATTTTTTCGAAAAAAACTCGCGTTTTCGGAGTGTCACTTTTTTTGCGAGTTACCACAACTTTGTATAACGGCATTATAATACGCGCAACGACTGTGTGAATGAATATTCAACGGTGCGCGAACGGTGTAGTACAGTGTTTTATTTAAAAAAAAAGTGTTTGGCAGATTATTGTCGTGAAATATGTCGGAGATTAAGGGACAATGCGAAACAAAAGCTCCAACGGCTTCGTTCTCGCTCAGGTGCTAACAGCTAGATAGCCCGAACTTCGTAATACTTTCTAAAATTTTTAATTGGCGCAAGCATCATCTCATTACGCAGCAGCGACTAAAGTTTGGCCCGAACTTTTAATGGGAATTTTTTGCTGTTGTTTGCTTCCGACTTACGTATCCCGGTGACTGTCAACGCAAAGTGTTCCGCTATTCTCGTGTCCCCGTATACGTACCTGAAACAAAAAGCAGAAAGAAATTTTTTAGTACATCATAACAATCGACAAATCGATCAAACCCGGTATTATTTTTAAAAATACACCCCTGGTAAACCCTTCAAAATGGCTAAGAGGTAAACATCGTCTTATCTTAATTCAACTCTTAATAATAGCTAAAACTAATGCAAAAGCAAAAATAACTTCATGTCATATCGCTAAAATGTCTGGGATCAAGTGCATGATTCGTAGTTCTTTATGGGTACATATCGATTCGCGATAGATTCTATGTGTTTATGGTCGTCGCGGTTAAGTTGTTAACAATTAATAAGCTTAGTAAGCCAATACTTTGATAAAAACTGTTTACATTTCTGCCAGAGGTATACCTTTCTCGCTCCGAAACCGCTTCACACGCGTGCGCGCCAAGAACCGTGGCATTGTGTCCTCTCGAAAAATCTTCGCTGAAATTGTTTGCCAAGGCGCAACTTGTCCATTGTTACTCGGCATTGTCATCGGCGAGCGATACATACAAACGCGTAAAAGCAGTAGTAGTAGTAGTAGTAGTAGTAGTCCTTTTTGCCGAGACTTTTCTCCAGAACCGCCGGGTGCTGCACAGCGAGTAACTTTATTAATGCCTATATCTCTTCTTTTCTTCTTCTGTTGCTACTGCTGCTGGCACGCGGAGATTTTCAATTTTCCCGTCGTGTAATCCCACGGATTTGTGTAACGCCCGGCGTTGTTGCAGCGACGATAGCCCTTTTCTCTTTCTTTTCAGAGACTTCTTTATTTCCAAGGAGAGCGAGAGAGGCTTACGCGACGCTTCTCGGACAGTCTCTAGCTCGTTTTATTCTGGAGCTTCTGATGAAAGGAAGCGTTAAGATTATGTGATTCTCTCTCTTTCTGTCGCGAGCGCGTGCGGTGTAATCAATTGTGGACGTTGAGGCAATCAACTTGAGCGATAAATTAAGAGAAAAAAATCGCGCTTTCGCTTTTAAACTTTACATCACACCGATCATCAAACGCGCGTCCGCTTTTATGAGTCGCATTCCTCGTCGGGTTTGTACTTATCAGCGCCATACCCATACGCACTTTTGCGAGAGATTTAAATTTCACAAAGCGGACAATTTCCGGTTTTAATCGTACACTGTGTTGGGTAGTACTTAAAAAAACGTACCCCAAGGCTTAATAAATAATAAATCAAATCAAAATCTCTCTCTCTCTCTCTCTCACTCTTTCATGTGGGTGCACCGATCGATCTATTATTCAGACGTACGTATATGTACACACATGCACATACATACACACAGGAACATTAAAGTCTAAATTATATTACCTAATATGTTGCATCTTGGAGAATTATACAAGCGATAACTCAGAGAAACGGAGCCAACTCTGAACGCGAGCTTTGAGCAATTCGCTAATAGCCGATACTATAAATAAACGAGACGAGCCAACGGCTATAATATCGATGGGCAGCAATAAAGAGACGACGCAGAGAGGAGTGTGATATATATATATATATATATATA
>UCOJ01001849.1:0-19853 GCA_900474305.1 Cecidostiba fungosa
TATATATATATATATATATACACACGTATCATCATTGTAAACAAACAAATTTTTCATCGTCACAAAGGATAACCGATTTCATTTCACTTTTCTCGCTTCGATCATTTAGTGCTAAGCACAATTCTTTGCACTAAAATTTAATAATACGTTTGTTTATACTCGTCTCTCTTATATAGCGACGTTTTGTATTCGCTAATTCAGATGGCGTAGCCAAAACGAAATAAAAAGAAGTCTACAATGAAATAATTAAAACCGATCGAGCAATAAAACATCATAATCAGATGATTTTGGCAAGTCGCAATCACATTAATACGTTCTCTAAAATTGACGTCCAATTACTATTAACACTCGCACATATATGATCACTCACTAATTTTACGCAACAAATGTTGCCTTTTTTCTCTTCATCCGCACAGAACAACAAGCATTCACAGAGTTTTAGCCCCTCCCTCGAACGTTTCTTCCTGTAGAGGCATATCCGCATCGACACACGCGTGCACACAGTAGTTTAGCAGCACTCATCATAATTTCCCTAAATAAAGTCAGTCTCCGACGCTGTGCAAACTCGATTTCCGAACTTAAAGCGCGAGGAATTTCATCAGAGCGTCGTAGATAAGCCGAGGATTTATAGTCCCGTCGGCCGTATACCTGACTCCCCTCAGCGATCCATCATCATGACTAACGACGCCGTACTCTCCCACAATGAATCCGTCCGGCGTCCTCTCTTCCACTCGGTATTTCCGGTAATTACGTCCCTCCACCACATAGCCAACCTTATGGCCATCCTCGTCGATGTTGGTAGCCTCGGTAAAGGATTGTGGCCCGTGAACGTTGCCGTTGCTGCCGACGCTCACCGCTTCGTCCACCTCATAGTTCTTCTCCTCGGGCTCGCCTACCGGTTGTCCATTGCTGTTGTAGACCTTTGCGGGCTCACCGTAGACCTTGGCAGGTTCCGAGTAGACCTTAGCTGGTTCGGAGTACACTCGAGCCGGCTCAGAGTAGACTTTCTCGGGCTCACCGTAGACCTTGGCTGGCTCGCTGTAGACCTTGGACGGTTCGCTGTAGATCTTGGCTGGTTCAGAATAGATTTTTGCGGGTTCCGAGTAGACTTTGGCAGGTTCGCTGTAGACCTTCTCGGGTTCTCCGTAGACTTTGGCAGGTTCACTGTAGACCTTTGCTGGTTCACCAAAGACCTTCGAGTGTTGATTATCGTAAACCTTGCCGTTCTGCCTGGTGTTGTAGATCTTCGTCGGCTGGTTGTAGGACGAGTCCTCGAAGTGCCTGCCTACTTTGCGACCCTGGGTACGCAGCAGTGGTCCGTGAACCTCGGGGACCTCGGAATTGCGCTCTGGAAACTCGTATCTCTGCTCTACAGGCTCCGAATTGCTACTGCTCACTGCAGAATCTCTCGTATCCTGATGATTGTCCACTGGTATCGTGTGATGTCGCTGAGTAGGTTTTGGAGTCACGAAAGAACGATCTTGCACGCTAGTTCTCGGAGCACCTTCGTCAACGGAAAACTCACTTCTATTCGATTCCGAAACTATATTGCTGAGTTCTTCGGTTACCAACTTAGCGGGAGGTGGAGTGGTATCCGTTGTCGTGGTCGTCGTTACTTTGGGTTGCAAGAAAGTGGAAGAAGCCAGTGTTGGATTGGACGTGGGGTACAGGGTCGTAGCCAGTACAGGAGGTGGTCGCGTTATCATCGAGACACTATTTGGATCATGATACTCGACCCTAACTTTGTAAGGTGTCGCCTCGACTGTTGACGTAACGCTCACGCCAATGACTTTTTGGTTCATCATAGGTTTGGCCGCCTTGTGTGCTGGCTTGGCGCCATTCACTTTCCTGGCAGAATCACTAGACTTTGCGATGAACTTGGTGGATATTTCACCAGGTCTGCCGAGGTCATCCACGATGGAGTCTAGACTATGATGTCGATTGTCCAAGAGTTTGTGACTAATCGGGTAGTACCGGATGCCTTCTTCCCGAACTGCAGTAGTTCGCGGTCTTGGTGCCGTGGGTTTGATGGTGATAGGAGCACGTGATATCCTGAAAATATTGGCTTCGTCGTTCTTCGACTCCGCAGGAACGTTGTCAGCTGCAATAGTGTTGCCACGTCTCAGGCTGATGCGTCTCCTCGTTGGTCTCGGTGCCATAGCACCGTTGATGAAGACTGAGAGAAATTCTGTGCCTGCAAGGATGTCGTTCTTCTTGGCGGGTACGGGCACAGGTGTCGCTAAGCTTTGGTCCCACACCAGTGCTGCTTGCAGCAGTACCTGAAAAGAGAGGAAAGGTATAAGTATTTGAAGTTTATTTCTATATTTCGTTTTGAAAATATCTAATAATTAGTTAAGATCAATATTTGGAATTCGTCATTTATGAATTTTGATCAGCTGTCGTAAACTATCCTCCCACGAAATACGTGTCTGAACGACTGACAATTGTAGCTATACACGAAGAAACCAACAAGTCACGATACAATGCAGTGTATGAAGGTCGTCGAGTCGCTTGTATGGCTTGATGTTTCACTGAAGTCGGCTCTCACATATGCCAGCGAATATAATGTCGAATATTATAAATTAAATGGGCAAGCTACTAAAGAGAATTTTTCATTCACGAATCACTTATGACAATCATTGTGTGTACGTCGTATGCAAGCATCTGAACATGTTGATTTTTCCGTGTCACGATTCGTTATCGGGCTATTTCGGCTGGTTTTATTTATTAGCCTGGTTAAATACCCGTCATTGACGAGGCTGTAGCCTAGGTATTTCGTTTTGGAAATTTACGATTCACTGAGAGTAATTATGAAAGTTAAAAGCAAAAAAAACAAAAAATTAGAACGGTTTACTTTGTAGCATAATATGCAGATTGTTTTGCTCTTATTAGAATACTGTCAAGGTTGCTATATAAATTGTGTTGAAAGGATGTATACAGTAAGTATATAAGTAAGTTAACGTGGGAACATTTAGATTAAGTAAAAAAAAAGTATTTTTCCAGTGTAGTGCAAAATCTATAAAATTAGAGATTTTGAGATAAAGAAAATTTGCTCTAAATTAGAACTGTTGGATTCTACGGATACTGGAAGCAGAAATTTTTTAATTTTCTGACACACTATTGCACCATCTTTCACAATCAATTTCATTCACCCGACATATAATGATCTTATAAATTGAAGAAAAAACACACCTACGCGTATATGTTCAAATTAACGACTATAATTTTCAATTTATATCTATTACCATAACAAGAAGCGTAATTTCCGGCTCGTTATTATAATCCTAATAGTAAAAAATGTGGCTCAGATGTTGAAATCGAGGTTGAAATACTGAACAGCAAACTAAAATTGCTGTAGAAAAGCATAACCACCCTACGTCCACCCACGCTATTTACTTTTGATTCTATGCTAAGCTGTCTATTTATATAATTGTTTATCTGCAGAATAAAATTACAGTCGACACGATCACGTTGTCTACTTATTTGCGTAGGTACTGATAGGCCGCGTGAGGCAAAACTGAACTATGAAGCATATAAAACTAGAATGGTTTCCTGTTGAAAGGGAGAACAGCGGGGCACCGGTCACACAGACTGGATAAGGTAAGGTTTACCGAGTCAATGATTGCGCTATGACGTTTCCTATGCTGCGATAAAAATTTCGCATCGCGAGCTCGCTTATTGACTTTAATTAAGTAATATAA
This sequence comes from Cecidostiba fungosa, assembly GCA_900474305.1. Lineage (NCBI taxonomy): Eukaryota > Metazoa > Arthropoda > Insecta > Hymenoptera > Pteromalidae > Cecidostiba > Cecidostiba fungosa. The sequence goes on from UCOJ01001849.1 coordinate 3,702, forward strand.
TGCATAATTAATTGGCCTGTTTTAGCGCTCGAGAAATTCCGTTTCATTTAAAGGTTTATTATGCCAATAACTAAAGAAGTTGAATTATTGAGCAATTCAAAGTAAGATCTTTCTTTGTTCTGAGATCCAAGATTTAATATGCCTATAAATATTGTTGATACTTTATTATTGTTATTTTGTTATTTCTTCTTAAAATATACGTTGAATAAAATATTTAATGTACGCTTTTGAATTTTTTCATTAGAATGAACGCATGGTGGTTTCTTCCATACATAATCTTGAATATGAATGTAAAAACGAAACAGAAAAAAATGAACGTGTATCCGCAATAATTTCTGTTACTCATCATCTTCCTAGCGAAAGCCATATGGATGCTGCCGCACCTGATCATTGTTTCTTTCCTCAGCTCCGACTTGCATTCCAAACGGATCATTTGCCTACGCTAATCCTTGAAAACGTTTTTGCCAATCTGCCAATTGGAAAGTTCGCATATTAAAATTGTTTTGGCATGATCAATCCTGAACATCCCATTTAGAAGTAAAAAGATAAGATAATCACCTTGTGAAATCGCGGTTTAAAAATATTTGCGCGGAAAGTACATACAAGATCGATATGTTCGATCGGAAATCGCATCACGATGAAGATCAGATTAACGCGTTCACAAGTCAACGCTGATCGAGATCGTATCTGTGGCCAAAATCCATTGAGCCCTTTTATCTTAATTACTGATCTCACACGCGTGAGCTACTCTCGAGGAAGACCCGATATCAGACGAGTCAAGGATATTAAAGAAATTCGCCATACGTTGACCCCACTTGAATTTTGCATCGCTTGGTATAATTATGTGATTATTTTTGAGGAAACGTTTTTTTCTTCTGTTGTTGCGCATTATTTTGATGAATTCGAGACGTATTAATTAAGATCTATATATTTTGACGCGGAAATAAAGGTCGTTCTCCGTTTTATACTTGTACGGATCACTGAACTAACTATTCTTGATTGACGTTAATGTTATGCGTGGCTAATATGAGATTCACTCGTTTTCAATTTTAAAAGTCCTAACGTCATCATTTCAGTTTAGGATTTTAAATCAATCATTATATACCATTTTAATTAAAATATATCTCGGCAGTTCCTGTTATGATTTCATATCTCATAAGTCACAATTAACTCAAATAAAAACAAGCCAATGCTACTTCGTACGAAAAATTAGGTTCCTCTATAATAGAAAACATCGTGAGCACAGAAACGCATCAATCACTTGGAAGAAAATGGCACCTATAATATACCGCGACAGAGATTATCAATCCACGACACGAGACCGGTAATATAAAACTAAACGAAAAATCGAAATACTTCTCATCGTTAATGATGAGTGATGAAGCTCATTTTCGCAAAAAGAAATGCTCAACACGGCAAACAAATCACGACGTATAGGCGACCTTAAAATAGAAATAGCCGAGCGCATCATTAATATCGAAATAACAACGATGATCGCGGGGGTGCTCGATCCTTTACATCGTGTCTACTCAGGTAAGACACAATATTCCCACTGCTTCATACGTGTACGATGCTTATACTCGTTCTCTCTCTCTCTCTCTCTCTCTCTCTCTCTCTCTCTCTCTCTCTCTCTCTGCAGCGAGAGACCGTTTGTCAAGGGGCGACCTTGATCAGTGCGAGTTCCTGCATTATCCCGGAGCCGGTAGCTTGCGTGTATGTACGAGACCGAGCGAATCATGGCGTGCGATCAGCGCGAACGAGCTTGAAAGCTCAATCCACACGCGATAGAATCTCGCCGAGGTGTTGCTTCCACGAAGGGCTGTGGTTTACTGGCTGATTTGGCGAGGGGATAATTCATCTGCGAGCTATGTGTATTCAAATTTTATGTGCGCAGCTTAACTCGTCGTCTGCGCTGATCATCATTATGATCTTACAATCTGATACGCGACTGTAAGTTTCGCAGGTCTCGAGTGAGCCAGTATTTTACACGGTATATATAAGAATAAAAAATATTCGATTATAATTGCTATAAATAAATTTCGCGAATAAATATAACAAGTAGGGTAGAATGCAGAACAGAGCAGAGCTTCGCATTCTATTTATATAAACTGGTTTCGAAACGCAAGATCTGCGCGCACGCAGAGATTCAATCGGACCGCAGAGTGTATAAGTATAGCTCAGAAATCAGGAAAATGAGGCTATAAAAAGCCTACGTATAAGTCGCGACGATACTCTGCAAAGTCATTGGACTCGTTGATGCTGAGAATTGGCGAAAGGGTCCAATCTGCCAAGGTCACTTGGGGCAGTTCAGTTCAGGGCGTCGTTCACTGCACTTGGCACGACGGCGCCCCACTCATACATATACATATATATAATATTCACTGCAGCACAAGCTTGTTTCAACCTTTTTGCCGGCCGTCCAAGAAAGCGAAAGGCGCGCGATCTCGCGCGCAGCGACGCCTTTATCCCTGCGCGCACTAATGGAAAATTTTAGGAATTACTTTATATGCCGCACACTCGGCGCAAGTAGGTGTATACCTATACAGATCGCCGATGTTTTCCATTACTGCGTGCTATATACAGTTTTTCGTATATTTTGAGGGCTGAATTCGATTTTTCGCATGAAATTAGAATTGCATTCTATATAGATTTCAGAGACTAATATATTATATTTATGCCGTTATAACAAATTTCATAGAATATATTTATACACAGCATAAGATTTGTCAATAGCATATAATAGAACAGGTTTTATCAAGCCAACAATGTATGTATGCAGATGCTATCGCAGCTAATAATCGCTTATTTTTCCCCGAGTAATTCGAATCGTATTACAACAAAGCCCATGGGGAATCAGTCAATTATTTCGTCACTTTTTTATTGCCATCACACGACGACGACGACGACGACGCAGTATACATTAAGTACATCCCGTCACGGACGAGCAGCACAACACTCGCGTTACATTCTCATGTCGTTTCTTCTCCCTCTCTCTCTCTCTCTCTCTCTCTCTCTCTTTTCTACATTTTTCCAGTGACTCTTTCCTCTCGCCGTCGTCGCATGAGATTGCAGCTTTCGGCGTCACTGAGCGATTGTATAGCCTATACGATTCGTACGGCGTAAATTAGATAATTGCTATATGATTGTGTTGCACACGAAGAGTTAGCCGCGAGTAAATGAGACGAGGCGCGAATAATGCTTGTGCGCGCGTCTGCGAGAGGAATGTAGACGGAAAGAATGTGGATGTTATATAGGTGGTATTGTAAGCTAGCGCGAGACCTGTGGTTAATTAATTGACGGAGGCTGGAACGATCCACCGCGGGTTGTTAGAACCATGGATTTATCGTGCGGGTATATATATATATAGTTATGTAGTCAGGTGAAATAGAGGCAGGTGTTAGAGATTATGCATTGGGTACCGAAGATCTGCAGTGAGGTATAGTATAGAGGGAATTTTTAATTATCTTTGTTCGACGAGAGAGTTGAAAAGTGGATTAAAGAATCGAATGACTTTATTCGCACGAGACAAACTGGCGCAGAGGCTTTATAATAAATTCATCCTGCACGACTTCCTTGATAAAGTTAATGAAAGGATTGAACCCGTGATTTTTGATACGATCGCGCTTTATAAAGATTAATGGCAAGTGCATAAATTGAGTTAACCCAATAGTCGCAACTATAAATTATTTTCCCCCGCGTGATTCATCCGCACGCATCGCAAAGTTTGCAAATATACATACGTTGAAATTTCCGGTTCCCGCAGTATCTCATTTCTTCGACGCCTGCATAACTCAACAATCGACTCGATGCACGCAAAATCTGGTCCGTTGCATAAATTCCAGCTCGCGCGTCTTTTTTCTTCGATCGTCAGCGGCAAAAGTCCATGGACCGAATGATAAACAGATGAAAAAAGGCAGAAAGTAACGAGACGGAAGGTGTGACGGGTCGCGAGAAGCAAAAACCGGTCAATATGTACTATAATATATACACGCATTGATGGCGCTCGAATATTTTTCGGACCGCTCGGTAGTTCGACGAGTAAGGTCAGTGTCGTTCGATAATCTCGACAATTAATTTTGTTTGCGAGGCCATCCGGCTGCTTCTTGCAGCGAGAGTTCGTCTTGCTTGTAATAATGGACGGTCAGCTCTTATCTTCATAATTAACGATATAAATTGTGTAAAAGCGTAGCTGGATGTTATCGTGACCCGGAATTTATGATGTGTGTGTATTATATTGGAGCAAACGCTCATTTGCGCAGGTCATTTTCTATTTTCGTGGTGTTATTAGATACATCTTCGCTATAGGTGTGCAGATTATATTACTCGTATTACGAAATTAAATATTATGTTATATCGTTCGAATTTTTCGGTTCAATATAATACGTCATTTGCGAAGTATGTATATGCACGTTTGTTTATTCTGCCGCACTTTAATTGACTTGTAAAGAAATACGATTGATACCAATTTAAAAACGTTCTTTATTACAGATATTTTTGATAAAAGCTTTCAATGCGAGCGTTTGAATACACATGAAGTATATAAATTAATCTCATGACATTGGAAAGTAATTCGCAATTGAGTAATTAAATCTCTATTCAAAGGTTACCCGAATCGCGATGGATTCTAACGAATGATAAATCAAGAATCAAAAGATCCGTGTATTCGATAAATCTCGGCTGCAGCGTATAGTATTAAGAAGCATTGTTCGATTATATTTCTACTCTTATTACCGCAAAACCGCAACTAGATACACATATATTTTTGAGCTCTTTCAATCAGCGCAGTAAGATATTTATCCACGTGCAACAATTAATTCGCAACTGTCAGTCGATGGAAAAATGACAACGAGTAATTAACGCTCGACTCTATATCTCTCGACGATCTTCCTAGAAAAACCTTCAAATCCATAAAATCCTTAGTAAATTCTCACGCATGCTTAGGTAAATTTATATTATATCAAAGTCGCGCGTGTATAAGTATATACACCGCATTCACAGCGTGAAAGCACAGCAATTCATTAATTTTTCAACGACGAGCGCACTTGACGTAGGGTCGGCTCCGGATAAGAATGATGAATGAGCGAGTCTCACTGCGAGAAGGACAATTTCGCGTTCTCACACCCCGCGATACTTGATATCACGCCCACGGATGTGCGAACACATTGTCGCAGGAAATGCCTCGGCTGATTCGATCCGCGAGAGATAATATAAGATGTGAGTAATACTACGTTTATATGCACGACAGCGGCATAGGTCAGTTGAATATAAGTAATTTTCACTCGATAAAAAAGCTTTCTTCAAAGGGAATTTTTTTTAGAAAGTTATCGACGTGAGAATACAAGAGTTTGGATCGGAAAATAAAAAGTATAGAGTGTAAACGTGAAGCTATCAAAATGTACGTGGTAATTGCATGTCCTGCGCTTCAACATAGGGCGGCAGTCCGTTATAAGCGCGGCCTTGATTTTTATTTTCAATTAGGTTGTACCCTCGGTTTGGTCCTTGAACGAGATATCCATTATGTTGTACATATACCGGGACGGCTTCGCTGAAAATTCGCTCGTAATGCAATTTTTGTGTAGCAGATTACGTTCTCGGACTCGATTTTAATTTTCTCTTTCCTGTTACACGATCAATGGGTATGCGGCAATTGTTCAGGGCGTTTCAATTACACGGGGATTATGTAACGAGTGGGCTATTCTCGTGTGCCTTTCATTTTTGAGTTTGCAATTCGATTTTTCGATAAGATTAATCTGATCTATAATTTTCACGAAATTTTCATGTTGTCCTTTCAAACGTTCTCGCTAATACCTACATTTTGTATACCACCCGCATATTGGTATGTGCTGTTTGAAAATTTTTTAGATCAGGTTTAAATCTCGTATTAGTACATACATTTCCCGGGTGGTTATGCAAATTCTACGAGATTACATTTTTAATACACGCACATGCAGCTTTATATCATTTATGAATCACCCGATTCAAATTCGACGAATGTCATACAATTTATTCTTCAAACAAATATTGTCCAAAAGAAAAATCTACCCTTAATACAATCACCTATACAAAAAAAAAGCATAACTCCTCAGGCTAAACTAATCACTATGACACGACAGATTCGACGTTAAATGATAAATCAATTGCGATCAATGAAGGGTTAATAAAACACGTGTCGGCTTGTTATCCACTCAACGCACGCGACAAGCCTCTCTCGTGTCAAGCCCATCATCCAGATCGATCTGCCATCAGCCGCGCGTTTACAGTAGCCAACTGTATCGACGTTTATCTGACCGATACCTCTCTCGTCATTTAATTCGGAAGGTTATATGCCGTCTCGGGAATTCAGGTCGCGAAGCCGCCAAGAACTAGATCACTAACGCTTGCATAACGCCCAACAATGCCCATACCTCGCGAAAGCGCGCGAGCGTATGATATAGATATACAAGACACGGTCCTTTCGTTATACGACTGCCGTGTATGCGTTTGTGTATGTGTATGTGTGTTATATGTGAAGGTGGAGTGTTTACGAGACGTGAGTTAGAGGTGAGGTGGGCCGTTATGGGATTCTTTGGGTACTGTTTGTATAGGAACTTTGATGGATGATTTAAGCGCGAAAAGGTGTCAGTGTGTGTCTTGGATGTATAGGTGTTGTGTATTTATCTTCGATATACCGCGAGGACGACAAATTTATGGAGCGCACAGTAGATTGTTTACGAAATCGGTGGATTGTTATTTAGGAGCTTGGTATACATATAATTATATGAATCTTTATATAAACTCGCTGCGTGCTTTATACTTTATTTTCCATATACGCACGGCATCATATACGCGTGTTTTCGCATCGAGAAAATGAATCTACTCCGCATTAATCTTGCCGAAAAATTACAACAATTGCGCAGCGAAAGAGTCATGTAGCCACTTCATAAATCCTTCGATTACGCATGCGCAAAGCGTCGCCTAATTTATTCGTCACGTCGTCCCTCATCTTTTCATACTGCTTTTGGTCCTTGCGCAAAACATTTTTCTCATAACAGCCGTGACCGTCGCACTCTTTTGTCGTACTTTATCGCCAAATTCCGCAGCTCAGCGCGCGCGATCACTTTGGATTCTCGCGCGAGTAGCGATATATACGCGCAGACTTTCACCAAGCAGTCTCGCCGCCTATATAAGTGTGTATGTTATACGCGCTATACGAAATCGCCGTTATTAATAACGTTCAATTGCCGAAGTCGCGCATATGCACACATACTTATGCCTATATAGGCTATTCCATGTTCGAATGGCGCGTATTGAAAATAGATTTTTTATTCGAAGTTTTTTTTTCTTTTTTGTTTTAACTTGATGATTCACTGTTTTAAACCGTTTCTTTCAAACGGAAAAATGATACCAGAATTCAAATCTCGATAGCAATTTACAACGTTTCCAAAATGACTGTATACACTAATTCCTACAACGTAAAACACAACGAAAGCTTGCAGCAGCCCACAACATTAAAACCCTTGTAAAATCAAATCAGAAAAGGGCGAAACACGGAAAAATCCATGCACACACACGTGCGCGCATACGTTATACACGTGCTCGGGGCGCCAACTTTCACGCGGTATATTATATATATATATACACGAGCGCAAACGCCCTCGCATATTGTGTGTATTGTCGCACTCTTAAAAAAAAAATAATACTGCCAGCCGACTATACTCCCGCTATTATATACTACAGCCGTCGCTTTGCGGCCGCATTTAATCGGGCGTCCTTGTTACGTGCGCGCAATCGAGGCGTGACGTCTCGTCGAATCCTTCATCGTCGTCGGGGTATTCTTTCTCTGCAACATGCCTACAGTTTATACCTCCTTTTTTATTGTCGCAGTCTTTCTTTTCCTTTGCAGCTGCAGCTGATTCTTCGCGATTTTTACAAGGCGTGTATAATGTACGTGAGCAGCTTTTTTTCGCAAATTGGGAAATCGAGAGTGAATGAATGTATAGCCTCATTGTTCGTCGTTTTGATACAGGAGGAGCAAAGTTTCGCAGAAACGAAACTGAGCTAGCGTATATTTTTCGGTCAGTGCTTGAGAGTGCATGAATAATAAAGTGACGATGGAATTGTAATGTGGGAATAATTTTATTTTATTCCGCTGCATGTGAAATTTTTTCAGTAAACTCTGATGATGAATGCGTACCTTGATTAGTTATATTATTTGATTCGAAATTCGTTAACGATAGAGCGCGGGATTATTAAAACTTGTAATATAATTATAATGTCTCTTTGTATTCGGATACTTCTATATTTAGAACTTTCTGGCTTTAGTATCTATGACTACCGGTGATAGGTAACGCATAGGCAATTTCCTGTTTTCCGCATTTTTATCTGCGCGTTGAGTTTAGTTATACCACCTATGCAAAAACTGCCTTGTGTTTAGGTCTACTTGGGCCATTCATAATATAACTGTCTGAGTCTACTGGTTATATGAAAAATATGGCCTATTCACTTGTATTATCATGTAACGAAATAAAAGTATGTTTAAAAAATTTTGAATATGGCATTTTCAATAATTGTATCCAAGTATAATATTACAATAAAGAAAAAAACTATGTAATTCAAGAAGTCAAATTTTGCGTTAATATACGTGAAAACGACTTTTAGTGATTTTCTGTCTCAATATTGTCATAAATCATCAACACTAAATTAGTATGAAAATATAATGAAAACAAACGTGTGAATAGCGTCTCAATCAACTAATTTGTTACCGCCTATTAAGAAACGTAAAATCTAATGATTCTCATTATGCTAATAGCATGATGAAAAACTCCATCACAGTATAATCAAGATTTCGAAAGACTAAAATGAAGAAGACACTAGTATAGTCACTCATCATGTCAGTCAAAAACAATGTCCGCACGTAAATCCATTCCCATCCGCGTTGCACAAAATCGATTCTCCCGCAATCTGCAGCCGAATGATGCCGCACAAATATATATACTCGGTTGCGAGATCTGGCTCTGTCGAACACGAGTCTCTAATCCAACCTGTTGCTCCGCTCACGCTGAAAATTATGCAAATGCCCCACTTGCCGCGGATTTTCACGAGAACTGCATCGCTGATTGGCCCGATCGCTTTTCCAACGGTAAACAAACGCGGCGTTTGATTAATGTATATTATAGAAGGATTCGGTCGCGATTTTTCGTAACGGTGCTTTTCATTATTTTCCATTTGTCAAATTATATAGAGTCGGTGCGTACATTTTTCTCGTTTGACCATTGAAGTTTAAGAATAGTTATAAATAGTTTTTTTAATGACTTTTTAGGGCGATTTATGAAACTTTACTTGGGGGCAGGTGCCTTACAAAAATGAAGCATTATGACTAGGATCACAGGATCATACTAGATCGACTGGTTTGCAGGAGTAGCAATTTGTAAATAAAAGAGCTCTCACTTTCACAATTTTGCGCAGTAGTAAAAGTAGCGTGGGCACACGAAAAGTTAAGAAAAAATAAAGCATTCTTGAGATACGATCACGGATTCAACCTGTTCTACGGGTTGTCGCGTTGGCTACTTATAGCTCGTATATATAATAATAATATCGTGTTTACCGCTAGATGGCCAATATGTCTTGTGCGCGAGCATATCGTAAAACTGTAACTATCAAGTGTTCCACTCGACGAGCTTATCCTAATGCGATAATTATTGTCAAGCCCTCATTTGTGAAGGTAAAGTACTCAACAAATTACTGTTTTATTAGACCATTGCTGGTGCGTAAGTGACACAGATCTGGTTGGACTTTTTTTTACAGCTATTTATATATAACGACTCCATTTATCGTCCGTATAAAGGAAATTGGGTATTATAGAGCTTTATTATGTCAGCGTGAATGAATGGTGTAACGCTAGCCATAATTTACATCAGTATAGTTTTTGGTACAAAGTATAGTTAGTAGTATTTTATGACAACGCAACAATGGAATAGTCAATGGTAATATTCTTTTTTTCGAAAACACCGTTACAGATGTTCGATCAATCTCGATAACTCACTTTCTATTAACTCACAGGATTAGTAGACTTGATAAACCAGAAAGAATTTCAAAATCCTTATCATCACCGAGGAAAATCCTCAAGCTCCACATTGTATAACAAGTATAGATTATAGCGCCTCGTATAAAAAAAGCCGCTCGCCTAATGCATTTCCAATGCGCCGCGTCGATAATAATACACCAAGAACTTCTCTCTCCCTATCCTTCTCTCCAAAGGCAAACAAAGCGAATTGGGAATCGTGTCCGACTCGGCCTTCACTAATGAACGTCTATAATCTCTCTCTCACTGGCCTATTAACTCAATAGCAGCAGCAGACGCCAGTATACACATATACATATCTGCTGCAGCGCCGTCGTCGCGGCGACGAGAGTGAGCGTGACTTTTTGGAAAAAAACTCGAGAGCCGGCATCAATTGCGGAATGCACGGCATAAATAACAATGCCGCGACGACGGCGAGGTATATATCGCTTTGGGCGGCCGCTTATAATGGAAGGCAAGCGTGCAAGCGCGCTTGAAAACTACCGTATAGGTATACGCACAGCTGTGACCTTGTGCTTTGCGCGAGATAAGGTCGGGATCGACTTGACGAAATTGATTTTTTTTGCGCCGATCCGTTGAAAAAAAAGGTTGAAAGGAGATTATTTATTTCGTTTTGACAGAAGAATAGTATGGTGAAAAAGGTTTTTTTTCGCGGATGAAATTAATTGTCTGACAATAGTTTTTTCTTCGTCGTCTCGTTATGTGCGTCACAGGAAGGTGTCTTTATTGCGTGTAGTATAAAGGACAGTTGTAACGATAAAATCTATTGCTGAGGGCAACAAAGTTACGGCGACTGATATATTAATAGCGCGGTGTTTGATTATATGCTCGAGAGTTGATACGTTTATTGTGATCATATTTTGTTTCGTTAAAATATTGTCACATTATCGAGCAATGTATATGACGTGTATTGTGTAACAATGTGCATACTGATGATGTAGGGTACAATATAGAACGGAACAATATTAAATATAAGTTGTCTCTTATTGTGAATAGACGAAATCTATTTTTAGCCAAACTCAATGTCATGTCCCTGCATCCCTTTGAATATTGATTGAATAACGCGTTTAAATCGTCCATGAAGTCGGTTACACCCAGCAAACGAAGTATACCTACACTTTAATTTAATAAAAGCATTTCGTATATATATAGTCCTATATAATGATGCCATAAATACGGTGAAATTCTTTTGTACATTTAAGTATTCCATAAATCGTAATAATACTCGCGAGAATTGCAAAACTTCGAATGATTTAAAGCGGAATAAAAATTCGGTAACTTCGTGTATTACACGTATACCTGTAATAAAAACGTGCTCTTACGCGATCATCTTTTGAAGATATGTCTTATTCCAGCAATTTTTGTAACTAACAACTGCACTGGTTTTGGATTTACTCAAATATGCGTATAATTATAGTGACGCTATCGTACACCAATAATCATCAGCCGATAAAAAGCTTCATTGGAATTTGAAGAATGGTTATCTACGAGTTTTCAAATTGTTCGGGCGGCAACCCTTCGGCAGTTCTTGTAAACTATGCCTGGAATTCGCGCCGGCTATACCAGATCGCAAAACCATCCAATTAAGAAGAATCCGCGATCGAAGGGATATGGTATACATTAGTCTGGCGCTTCATTTACGTTAAGTGCACTTTTCTATCTTTTTCTGGTGAAAGACCTAAAGAAAGTTAAAAATGATAAGAAGTTTATTTGAATCGCATTGAAACTAGATTTTCATATAAAGAACAATTAACGTTTCACTGTAACTATATACATTTGCAGGTATCGACAAAATTCTAATAATAAATACGTATCGATATAAACTAATACGCAACAAGTCGTTAAAAGCAATATAGCTCGTCGCAGTCGTAATTTATATAATTACCAAGACACGAACAATAAACCAGCGAGACATTCCGAAAAATTCAAATACCGCTTTCTGCGCAAATACCTACAGCAGGTACCCATATAATAGCCCCTCTCCTCGTCTGACTCTCATGCATGCGGCCCCGCTTTCATTAAAGCGCGTCGGATCGCGAGAGAGAGATAACGTCCGGGTAATTAGTCCACACTTGTGGGGCCTCGCGCGGCATTTTCGTGCTTTTGCAAAAATGATGAAACCGCGCCAGTGGGAAAAGCGGCCTTTTTGGCGACGAACGAGAATGAGTTGAGAAATCATCGTTACGGCCGCGAATAATTGCGAGATCCTCTATAGGAGCCGGCTGAAAACGAAGTCGTGCTTGAATAACTTCATCTTTGGACAGAGAGGAGTTATTGACCTCTTCGTGGCCTGTATCTTATGTGTACCGTAACTCTTTGGTGCTGCATTTCTCGTTGGAAACTAGCTATCCTGCTCTTTTTGCTCGACGCTATTTAGATACTGGGTGTTCTATTAATTACGCTAATGGTGGCTAGTACAACAATGACGAGGAATATATAGGCTCTTGGAAATATTAGGTACGTTCAAGTACTTTGCTCACGGCGAAGCTTGCAGTGTTAGTTCGAATAGTCGCTATATTGATCAATGTGCGATTGATTATAAGAATACTTAATTGAAAAATAAAATGTAATAGAGCCGATTTACGTGTAAGAGACCAAGTTCAATTATGTCATTGTTCTCTCGAGGAAAGAAGCATAACTACTGTGCAATTAATAATTGAACGTTGTTTGCCAGCTGAAAGTTATAACGGAGAGTTTCTCATTAGAATTGTTAATAGCCTGAATAGGTAAATGAGAGTGTAAGTACGTTGCACACTTTGATTGAAATAGTGTGGTATTACGATTAATCAACTTGTAACTGTGTCTGCAATCTTGTCATTGTGGCGATTCAAGACATTGTGCGCAATAGACGAGAATTATCCAGTAATCAGAACCGAGAGTAATGGTTTATTTGTCATCGGATCGTTCGTTGCCATGCTCTGAAAATTTGCATGGACATGAATGGCTTCCTGCTGTACAGGAATGCTTGTAAGCGATACTATTTTTGTCATGAATTTATTAGTAGATTTTGAATAAACATCAATCTACGGTATTTTTTTCAACAATGACAACTAAAATTCATCGATGAATTATCAAAGCTATCACACTTTACAACACGTGCCACATTTCTAGACCGTGTTTTTGCTGGCGATATATATTAACATTTCATCATTTTCATTCTCCACTCTCTCTTTCTCTCGTTCGCCATTAATTCGAGCTTCAAACATTCCCTAACAATGTCCTAGTCATTCCACCTCGACTGTCGCTACATTTTCTTACTCTCCACAATCCAATATCCACACACCGACGACCTCCACATTCAACACCGAAATGCACTTTCGCCCATCAGGCACAAGTGAACCGCGGCAATAATTAAAAGCGCGAAAAAGCCGTCTCGGAAGCGGTGTGCAGTGCGCGGGCGTTGAAGTCACCGTATATACCTAACACGTTCGCACGCTTGTCAGTCAGAGACTCGAGAGCTCGACGGGAGGCCTCTGTTGCACTGGAGCAAGTAAATGCATAAGCTGGTCTATACGCGTAACGGACCGCGATGCAAAGTTCCGGTAAGTGGCGGCAAAAGTGGTTACATATGTTGGGTGTATGTGATAATGTGTAAACACGACGAGAGGCGCTTGTTATTTAAATTTCTCCGCGGGTATTAAGCTGCGCTCTTTGATTGATGGAGTCAAAACATTTTGGTTCTTTTATTTAGGTGGTTGAGAGCCTTATTCTTACTTACTTATACCGAGGAGGTGGATTTCTTTTCGTGGTTCGTGAGAAAATTTTAGGTATATATTGTTTTGCTGATGAATTTTATGGGAGCGACTTACGTTGCGGAAGAATTTCAAGAAAGGTATATCGTCGAGTGTTCAACTCACCTGCAACAGAAACAAAAAGAAAAAAAAAATTAAATTTAGATATGCGTTTATATATATAGTTGAAACGGATTTTTCAATCGAAAAATACTACTTTGTCAGTGTATGTATGATATATTAAATTATTGCGTATATTTGAAGGGACAAAATCCGTGGAATCTAGGTGTGTTCAATATAGGCCGACTCATTGCATTGCGCTCGTAATATTCGCATAAACGTCAATCAGGCAACACGCGCAGGATCTACTGGCTTAATATTCATCCGGCAATTTGTTGGGAACTTATTTTGATAATTCTATGACTATACGAGAACCGGGAGAGTTTCAAAATGTACAGAGAATTAGTCGGTAAATAAAAAGACTCGCGAAGGAATGAATGCCGATAATTTATAGTCTTGTTGCGGCTCTGGTTATATTATTAGACTGTTGAGACACAACGACTTTTCAAACTCCAGAAGAAGTTTGTGCTATTCCGCAAAAGCTCTTGTTACAATGATTTCGAACTCAAGACTCTAAGGTGAACGTTCTACTCGCTATTAGTAGTATACATAACTGCACGAATAAGTAAACAAATCCACGCGTAATTTATGTAATTTCTCAAAACAAACAAACGACCATATCTACCCCCAAACAAAACCAAAACCAAAGCTTTCATAACGATTCCTCGCACCTGTAAACTCGTAAGGAAAGCAAATCTACGTATCTATACTCTCCGTTATATACCTGTTCACCTATCAAGAGTAACTTCTGACGAATGAGTCTGCAGCCAAAGAGGAAAAAAAAAAATAGTTGCTCTCACGTGTTAACCCGACTGTAGCGTATATAAAATGTTCCTTCGCTGTCAGCTTGCATTGGCGAGATTTAAAATCGCATCGATCCCGCGATAAAAAAGATCTCGATCGACTTGTACGCGCGCTCGGAAAACCGGTAGACGTTCGCGCGCGCAATTATTTCGCTGTAGAGCGGCCTTGCCGTCGATTAAATACGCTGAGGCGTTGGCACCGCTTGTGTATATAATACCCGGCAAGGCTTTTACGAGAGAAAAATGCATGGAAAAAAGGAACGAGCTGATGTGTGCAGTCCAGCCATTAAACAAATCAAAAGCAAGGAAAACTCGTGGAAAGGCGCTGCTGGACTTTATTATTCTTTGTTCGCCGCGGTGTATGCGAGAGTCGGAATATCTGACGATTCGATTGAATGATGTATATATTTCATATGCCGCATTCGAAGGCAGCACACACGTGTTACATATAGAAATTATTGAATTGTTTTTTTTTGTTCCGAGATTCAATGTTTTGCAACGCGCGGTGTTTGAATGTCCGCACGTAGCTATACTCCTAATTTGGTGTCTATTACGTTTACGCGTGTACTTTGCACGTCGTTTAGAGGTGATTAAGCGCAGGCAAAGCTCATTTTTTCTTCTCGCGCACGGAAACACGATATCCGAGAGTATGTGTACACAGACGCGTGAGTATGCACTTAGCACTTTTGCGCAGCCGGAAAACCTTTCCCAGGCTAATTCGTTGCCGGAGAAAATTATGGATACTGAGGAAAAATAGGCTCATTAATAGCCGTAAAAAATTAAGTTTCTGCGGCAATATCCTTTTCAATATACTGTTAATTCTATCGTTGCTCAAAGCTAGAGTGCACTTTGTTTTGAAATTAACTTTCGATATTGCGATTTTATACCATTTTATAATATATTGTCAAGTGTGAAGACGCACACGTATTAAATACAGGAATAGTGCAAACATATCAAGTACAATTTATACAAATCCGTTATTTTATCATGAGGTTAATTTATACAGCTATACATTGTATATTTACTTAATTAAATTTTTACAGATTTCCAAGATTTATAAAATAACAGTATATACTACACTAGATGGCTTACTGGAGCGAAGCTCTTTTACGGAGGTTCTGCGGTTAGAGAAAACTGAGGGAAAAAAGACGTTTTTGTGAGACGCTTTGCCGGAGAGAGGGGGAAGCCAGACAGTCAACGCTTATTCTTAGCTTAGCAATGGTTACCATTTCTACCAGGGCGATATAGTGTATAATATAAAGTACACGTAGTAGCACATGCAGTTTCGGCGTCGGCAACGGTTATGGTTATGATACAAGTTCATGAATGTAAAACAAGACGATACAAGCCCATTATTGGCTTTTTTCTCCGAGTATTTACTGGAATCTGATCGATCATGGCTTGCTTTTCCGCATTAACCTTCGGAACGTCAGGATAC
>UCOJ01001850.1:0-19803 GCA_900474305.1 Cecidostiba fungosa
GAATTAGACCCCTTCCACATTGAATTTCAATATAAAACCAATTGGATATGTTTTTAAAGTCCTTAAGTATACTTTAAAAAAAAAAAAAAAAAAATCGAATTTTTGAAAATCCTAGAGTGGTGTTACCCCTTAATGTATTACTTACAAAAGACATTTTTTTACTTCATAAATAGTGCATTAAAATTGTTATAATTGTTGTTACGTGTTTGACTTAATTTACCCGAGAGAGAACAAATTTTCATTTTTTAAGAGATTATCGAGATCTCCAAAACTCCTGCAACTTTCAATATAATTATCAACCAATAGCGTGGCTGTTCTAGCCTGATGAGATGAGCCCACGTGACCCGTTTTAGCTGCATGCAGATAGCAGATGCTTGTGCGTGTACGGTATTTACCTACTGTACGTGCAACAGTTGCAAAAGCCACTTTTGAAAAGTGTAAGCACGTGGATATTATTATAAAAGAATCTGTTTCTGTGCTTGCAAAATGTCATACTCGCCGATGGAAATATATGAACAACGAGCTGCTGCTGCGGTATGATCGGTCTACTTACTGATTAGATTTACGTATTGACAAGAATGATGTGAAATATGTGATCTCAATCATCAGCGGCTTTTTATAGGTTATGCGGTTGACTTACAATTTTATAACTTTCTAATGTTTCCATTGTCACTTGCAGGAAGAAGAGCTTGAAGTTTTGAAAAAGGAACTTCGCTCCTTGTATCAGCTTGTTAAAAGTGGTGATTTCAAGATAAACGATTCAACTGAAAGTTCAACCGTCAGTCAAGCTGAGCTGGATAAAGTTAAAAAGGAAAACGAGAAGCTTAAAATGCGAATTGACATTTTAAAGAAAGTAAATATACTTCAATTATTAGTTTCATATTGAAATTAAGACATATTTTATAAAGTTAAGTAGCCTACATTTTAAGCAATAGGAAATATTTTATTTATAGACATTAGAAGAACGCAAATCCAAACATCTCGCTATGACCACCAACATGTCGGAATCAGGAAATATGGTCAGTATCTATGATACCTTATACACCCATTTTGAAAAAGCAATCAGTGAAGCATATCCAGATCTAACTGATCCGCCAGTTGTCATTTCATCAAGTAATAATCCAAAATTCGGAGACTATCAGTGCAATAGTGCTTTGCCTCTTTGTAAGCTGCTTGGTTCTGCCTCCCAAGGTAAATACTATGGACTTGTTCTGTTATGTACTTGATTTGACAAATAAGATGATATTAAATATAAATTATTTAAAATTGTTAATTTATTCAGGGAAAAAAGTATCACCTCGTGAAATCGCTGAGAAAATAATGTCAAAAGTAGCTTCTTGCCCATTGATTGATAAATTGGAAATTGCTGGAGCTGGATTCATAAATATTTATCTCAAACGTGAATTTGGTCAAACCATACTTGAAAATTTATTAAAACATGGAAAAGTGTCAGCAGCCCCTGTCGTTCAAAAACGTCGAATCGTTATTGATTTTTCCAGTCCCAATGTTGCAAAGGAAATGCATGTTGGTCACTTGAGGTCTACTATTATTGGAGACAGTATTGCTCGTTTATTAGAATTCTTAGGTCATGATGTTCTTAGGATCAATCACATTGGAGATTGGGGAACACAATTTGGAATGTTAATTGCTCATCTTGAGGATAAATTTCCCAATTACGCCACAGAATCTCCACCTATTTCTGACCTTCAGGTATGAATAACAATGCTTGCTTATTAAATACAAATTATTTTCATTTTCTATATTATATTTCTTAATTAAATTATTTTTCAGAGTTTTTATAAAGAATCTAAGGTTCGATTTGATGAGGATGAAGAGTTCAAGAAAAGAGCCTATGCATGCGTTGTAAAACTACAAGCCCATGAACCTAAATATATACAAGCTTGGAATCTAATCTGTGATGTTTCAAGGAAAGGTAAGAACTATCGAATTCAATTCACTAGTGAAAGAAAAACCAATTATGACTGCCCATCAAACTAATTTTTATTCAAATTTTATTTTTCAGAATTCCAAAGTATTTACGACCGACTTGACATTAAGCTGGTCGAGAGGGGCGAGTCGTTTTACCAGTCACGCATGCAGGATATCGTCAAAGAACTCGAGGAGAAAAATTTTTTGGAAGAAGACGAGGGCCGTAAGATTATGTGGGGCGAAAACAGAGAGGGAATTCCGCTAACAGTAGTCAAAAGCGACGGTGGCTATACATACGATACTTCGGATATGGCAGCGATCAAGCAGCGAATTATGGAAGAGGGAGCAGAATGGGTACGTTGATAACAGAATTGAATACATGTTTTGAAATTATACGTCAATTGAAAATATGTAAAATGCCTGTAGGTAATATACGTTGTGGATGCAGGCCAAGCAACTCACTTCCAAATTTTGGAAAGTTGCGCTAGGCGAGCGAGGATACTTTTGAGCTGTCACGCTATGGACTTTGTTGGCTTCGGTGTTGTACTTGGCGAGGACAAGAAGAAATTCAAAACCAGGTCCGGCGATACGGTAAAACTCAGCCAGTTACTGGATGAAGGTACGTACAACGTTCTTTTCTTTATATCTTTGAATATGTCAAGATAAACATTTAATTTAATTGGCATTTTCTCAGGTTTGAAAAGGGCTGAGCAAAAACTGAAGGAGAAAGAGCGCGAGAAGGTGCTCACAGAGGAGGAATTCAACAAGGCCAAGGAGTCGATAGCCTACGGTTGCATAAAGTACGCCGACCTCTGCCACAATCGAAACCATGACTATGTGTTCTCGTTCGACAAGATGACGGAGGACAAGGGTAACACGGCTGTCTACTTGCTCTATGCGCTTACGAGGATCCGCTCGATTGCGAGAACAGCTAATGTGAGTCGTGAACAGATCCAAAAGGCTATCGGAAATACGCCCATCTCCCTCGAGCACGAAAAAGAGTGGAAGCTCGCCAAGGTCCTACTCAAGTTCCCTGACATTATCCTCAAGATCACGAAAGATCTGTGCCTGCACACACTGTGCGAGCTTTGCTATGAAATCGCCTGCGCCTTTACGGAGTTTTATGACAATTGTTACTGTGTGGAGAAAAATCAGGCCGGCGAAATCGTTAAGGTGAACATGGGTCGTATTCTGTTGACGGAGGTGACCGCTATGATGCTGGAGCAGTGCTTTGCTCTTTTGGGTTTGAAACCCGTGGAGAAGATGTAACGGATGCGAGATG
Source organism: Cecidostiba fungosa (assembly GCA_900474305.1). Taxonomy (NCBI): domain Eukaryota; kingdom Metazoa; phylum Arthropoda; class Insecta; order Hymenoptera; family Pteromalidae; genus Cecidostiba; species Cecidostiba fungosa. The sequence goes on from UCOJ01001850.1 coordinate 3,212, forward strand.
TGCGGAGGAGATATCACTTAACAGACTCAAAAAACTTTAATTATAAAGCTAAAAAATTAAAATTGTTTACATGTAACAACATTTTTTCAAGGAATAAATATTTATTTCATTTATACATACTCTGTATCGTTTCTATGCCATTATTGCAATACGCCATTACCTTACCGTTTACTGTGCGTAATTATTACTCAATAATGTATCAGAAAACGCGGAACTGTTTGTAGTAAACTTAGAATTTGCGATTTTTGTTTGTCATAATCGGTATTAATTACTAAATCCGCAATTTCATTGTACGTAGTACACGCTCAAGTATACATTCAATGGGGTGGCTTACTACTTACTTTCCTTCCGTTTTTTTTCATCTTTAATTAAGTAATTCAGTAAAAGCAGTCTGCGTATCGTTCATGGATAAACGCACGCGCAATCTCATTATCTCATTCATTTCATTCAAAAGAGATATAATAATAATAGCGCTGCTGCAGGTACTAGGAATGACGGTCACAAAACACTCGACGGTCATTTGAGTGGCCGCCGATGGCGGATGGCCCATTGATGGATGGGGCTACTGACGACGTTCTCCGATCCACATCCAGCAGTTGCGCGTTGCACATCTCATCTCGACCGTCGATTGTATGTATACACACGCCATGGAATCGCACGCTACATTACACAAGTGCACACTTCGAGTCACTCATCAGGCCTTTAACCTGAATCATCACTTAATCAAACAGCGATGAAGAGCAGTATCAGAACCACGACGAAGAGGACGTCGCTGCTGCTGGACCCTAGCTCCGCCTAAAAATACACACCTCCACCTACGCCGCAAATAATGGAACCCGCTGGCGCTTATCGCGCGCACATTGTCGTGTTTTCCTCCGCTCATTAACTTTTGCTGCTGACTAACAATAAGAACTCGCACTTGCCACTTAGTTCCAACAGTGTAGTCAGCGGTTATCGCAGCTGATATAAGCACGGCCTGACTCTCAAGTGGCAATCGACATAAACAACGTCACTGCGACAATCGAGTCACACACACGGTCGTTTCTATTATCCATCAGACACTCGAGGCAACTCGGTGGAAAAGTCAAAATTCGTGATTCTTCGCATGCATGTGGATACACTTAGTTGGATCGCGGAGATTCCGAAGGTGCTACTGTGATCAGTGAGTGCAGGAAAAATGAGTTGGCTGCGGAGCAGTCCTCTCAGGAGCAGCTTCACCAAGCAGCGCTCCAGGGACTCGCCACCCAAGGACGCGGATCCTGTCGCCTGCTACGACAGCTTCCGCAAACATTGGCAGCAGAGCCATGATATCATATGTCACTCAATGGTGAGTTTGTGCTACTGTTATTATATATAGGGGTTATAGGGTACACCTAACCCGTGCTCTGGTACTCTTGGCATCTGTGAGATGCTGGGCCTTATTGAGATTTCTATACAGTGTATTGTATGAGATGTTCATTTAGATTTTTGCTTCAATATGGAAATCAACAACTTTGCTCATTGTTCTCTGTAATATTTCAGCCACCAAAAGGCATACCTAGTCACGACGACGTTCTGGGTGTTGTAAATCATGTGGATCAAATGATAACGCTGCTGCTTTTAGAGCTCAGAGATTTCTCTCTGCAGCATCGACATCAGATCCAGCGTTTACAGCAGCAAAACATGATATCAGCAGCGCAGCTTAACACAAACTGCTCCCCTTGCCTTGAGCACTTGTTGAGTGAGAATCTTCTTGATAAGCTGTACGACTGGAGCACTCACACTGGAAGGTCTGAGTCAAATGATTGATTCTGAGCATAAACTAGATATGCTTGCAGAAATGTGTATTTCATTGCTGTGTTATTTGAATTTCAGATTTGGTGATGCCGTCCGATTAGAGCAATTAAAACTGTACGAACTGTTGATATCCCATGACAGCTCTCTTCTAGCTAATGAGCCTGTGACTAGACCCTTGTTGCGATTGTTAGATGATTGTGCTGGCGATATAATGCCAGTTGAAGTGGAAAAGAAATTAGTTGTATTGTTGAACCATGTATGCGTCGCTCTTGTTCAAAATAATGAACTACTGCGATTGTTCTTCCGTCCTACAGCTACAGGGAAAAACCGGTATGTCAAGATATTGCATTTATAATATGTCTTAGAAGTACAAACTTAATTATTTTTAACATGACACTAAAAAGAAACATTTTTTTTTCAGTTTTATCATATTTACGTTGCTGATTCCTTATATACATCGAGAGGGTGGTGTTGGTCAACAAGCAAGAGATGCAATGTTATTGTGTATGTCGCTATCAAAAAAGAACGATGAAATCGGAAATTACATTGCAGAAGAATCGCATATTTGCTCAGTAAGTTATAAATAATCGAAAAACGAAATTTTCCGTGGATTGCGGAGTAACTCAAATGTGCTTATCACAATTTTAGGTATTGGCAACGGGTCTTAGCGGTTTATATTCCCTACTTCCAAGAACGCTCGACATCGAGAGCGAGGACTGGCACAGGTTAACGGTTGACGACATTAACGATCTGCCAGCTCTGACACAGTTAATGAACTCGTTAGAATTCTGCAATGCAGTCGCTCAAGTCGTTCACCCCTTGGTGCAGAAGCAGCTTCTGGAGTTTCTTTATCGCGGCTTCCTGGTACCCGTTATCGGACCAGCACTTTTACAGGTAATTCTTTCAACTACGATCGAGTGAATGAATTTAGTGATAAATTCTCCTAATTAACATTGTGCATAGAATTGGTATGAATCATTTCTAATATGTACAACATTTTTATCTATACTTGAACGCCTGATTCTATTCTGTAAATTTTATTTACTTGTGATTGTTACTCTGTGTGATGGCGATGGTGGCTTTGTTCTGGAAAATGGTGATGGTGTCGATCTGTTTGGTGATTATGATAATGATGCTTTGCATCGTTTTAAGGAATCTATTGACTTGTCCTTGGAAGAGCTTGACTCGCCGATGTACCGGGTTTGTATTTCTCGCTTCCACTTCGTGTTCACCTTTGTTGTTTCTTTTATTTTTTCTGCATGCTGCTATCTTTGTGATCTCGTCTCTTTTGGTTTTCGTTTTCTCAACTCACTTTTTTGCTTATGACACGACTAATTTTGGCTTTTGATTTATCAACATTAGGCCTGAATATTTTGAGAGAAAACGATTTGCAGTGCTTTAGTCCCTTGAGAAACAAATTTCAACCCTTGACTACACATTTACAGGCACAATTATGAGCTATATATCTAGTAATTAGTTTCTTTTTTTCTTTTTGAGCATGTTTCATAGTTATAAGTAACAATTATTAACAAAAAAAAGTTTCTTTACGTGCACTATGATTAATTGCTTTAATGTTTATGCACAGACGTCCGTAGAGGAGCTAGTCGCAGCCACGGCATACTTCGACCTCTTCCTGCGATCAGTCAACGAACCTGGGCTGCTGCAGTCGCTGGTGAGATTCTTACTGGAAGAGAATTACGATGATCACCGGATTCTCGATCATCTTATCCGAAGAATATCCTCTCAGTGCTCTAGGGTACAGTTGACACATTTTTCTCCCCGAGTACTGCGATATTTACTGCTAGTACTGTAAAAAGTAACTATATAATTTTCTAAAACAGCTGAGCATAGTGACACTAGCTTTGTTTGAAACACTTGTCGACCTGAACTGCGAGGATGTGATGTTAGAACTGTGCTTGGGAGCATTAGCGCCCTGTTCTCACGTCATGTTGTCCCAGCGCCGCAGGCTGCTGAGGGATCTCGACCCTTTCGGCCGGTGTGCTGAAAAATTCTTATCGCTCGCACCCAACTGCTGTGCAACTGTCTCTCCGTCCATCCTCATGGCTGCTGCCGCTCTAACCGCGGCTTCACCTAGTGCTTCGCCAAACCCACTGAGGCAAGCGGTGCCAAATGCTGCTTCTGCCGCTGCTATCCCTCCGTCCCAGGTAAATTATAAATTCTACAAAGATCTAAAAGTCCTTTAAAAACAGTTTGGATTCTGATCATATTCGATTTATTTTCAAATAACAGCAGCAAACGACCGTCTATAAAAACTCGAAACTTCCGGCAACGGTAGCGGCTGAAAGCTTATACAGCAATTATTATGCTTACCTGAGAGACGCCAGGCAAAAGATAGCAGCTTGTCAGCTAGCTTGCTCTAATTGGTCCAGGCGATACGAGGATGAAGAAGAGGAAGAAGAATATGTAGATGATGAGCTTGGAAATGCGGATGATACCGACAATGAAAACGGTAATTACGATGATGAGTACTATGAGGATGACAATGTCAGCTTTGGTAGCAGTGCGCATAATAGTCCTGACAAAGAGATGCGCTTGAGTAGGCGAGTCAGTAATGATGGTACGTAGTTTTAAACTTAGATTGAGTATTATTTTGGTTGAAATTTTTATTGACATTTTTAAAATTTACTAGTGGAAACAGTCGAGAGAAAGAGCAGTGTTGACGAGAAGGTCGATAGAATTCTAGCGAGCTTTGCGAATAAACCTGTCACGACAACAGATAAGGAATCTGAAGGCAATTCCTCGGAAATAACCAGCAAACTCACCCCAGCAGAAAGAGAAAAACTTGATGCTGACATTGCTGAACTTTTAGGCGAAACAATAGATAACCCGAAGACTAACGAAACCGATCTGGAGACTCTGACTGCACGAAGTAGCCCGGCAGACGCCAAGTCACCTGTTAGTACTGTAGAGGAGTCAAACGCAACGCTTAACTCGCTGCAGTTATCGTTGAGTGGGGGCGAGAGTAGTGGTTATGAGAGTTTTGCCTTCAAGGGTTCGAGTGAATCAACGCCCGTCAACGAGGACTATGACGATTGTTCAAGCGAATCGAAAACTAGTCCCGTTCAGATATCTCCAGCTCCCGCTGCTGTTTCTTCTTCCTCAACGAGCGAGTCGCAGCAGACTAGCAGTAATCAACAGCTATTGCAAGGAAAGCCAGGTCAAGCCTCGTCGTCGAAGCACCGACGAAGTCAAACGCAGCAGAGACGACGACGCTTACAGAGAAAGAATGCTGTTTCGAAGGATTCGAAGCAGTCTGTTACTGACGGAAAACCTAGTGTTGGAATATTCTTGGACGTGCTATTAAAGAAACTGGAGTGCATGACGGATAATAATGTCTACGTTAACTTGCATTTGACCGGTCTTATCAGTCGTCTTGCCATCTACCCTCAGCCACTGTTGCAATCATTTTTACTGAATCACTCGTTAGTCTTCCAGCCTAGCATCAGATCTCTATTCCAAGTAAGAAATTAATATAATAAAGTTATTTGACTTTATTTTGCTACAATGAAAACCGATGGTAACGATTATTCTTTTAAAAGGTTTTGGCATCTTTAAAGCATAAAATCGATGGGTTTCTTGAGAAACAGCAAGAGGAAGCTACCAATATTTTGGTAGAACAAGCAAGGATATTTTTAATTTCTCGAGAAAATAGGCTAGTGAATGCCCGAAAAAATGTTCTCGAAGCCGCCGCACAATTTCCTAGTCCAAAAAAGCATTATGTAGGTGGAGAATTCGTTAGCACGGGTTCAACGTCAATGACGTCTATGCCAACTAGAGGTACGATAAGATAATATTATAATTAACCTACCGTTACTATCAATTTCTAGAATGTCACATAGAGTGTAGTATATCTGCTGTTGAACTTTGTTGCGTGTGGTTTTTATCTAAATGTGTAAATTTTTTTCAGTTCTAGAGTCAAAAAGAAGAAGCTTAACATCCTCACTAACACAAATGTTTAAAAAAACAGCCAATAGTTTAGAGTCACATATTATGCCAATGGATTCGTTCAATAACAATGACTCATTCGCGTATATTGCGGAAGAAGAGCCTAAGAATGGAAAACACAAGTAATTTAACTAAAATTTGTCGTCATTTTGGTATGTTTCATTCTCTAAATAAATCTTAATTACGGATGATGATTTTTTTTTTCAGGATTGATCCTAGTTCGTGGGAAGTGGTAAATAAAGCCAATCGCATGCAAACTTTTGTAATTTGTGCCGTCATTCTAGATGAGTGGCTTAAAGAACTTGCTGCTATAACTCAGGAACATACAATCGTTAGCTGGTTCAACGCTGCCGCCGCTTCTGACAGTCCAAATCTTTATTTATGATTATTTCAATTAAGAAAAGTACATCCGCGATTATAAGGAAGTCAATGAAAGTAATTATAGAGTCCATAAAACTAGATAGAACTAAAACTTCATTAATCCTTTCTTTACTAATTTTAAATGTCAATATGCGTATTTGATAATATTGCTGCATACATCGAAGTTTTACAATAATTGAAATTTTATTTTTTCAAAGACTATTATTAAGTAGTACCTTGTGTTATGTAATTTAAAAATTGTTTTGTATTTAAATTGATTTTATTATGATAGAAAAACAGTGAGTAATTAATGTACATAATTATGTACAGTCGAAAATGAAGGGTTAGAATGATTGCCAATCTTAGACATGCAGAGTAAATCTCTGTAAGAATTTGCTACAAGCATAATTATGTCCTACTTAATAGTACATGCGTAATGCATAATAAATAGTTCCGACAACGGTATGTCTTACGACGCATAGTTAAGAACCATTGTGAGTCGAATAATCTGTAACTTATTCATCCCAGTTATCCGTTATCTGGTTTCCTAATCATTGTAATGCTTATTGAGTAATGAGCAAAGATTTTCGTGCCAAACAGTAAATTTTACAGAACAATTTAAACCATTTTCATGCGAAATATTGTTACAACTTTTGGCATAAGTTGTTTGTACGATAAACACGAAAGTGTATTTATTATCAATCGCTCACTCATGTAGATAGTGTACGAGACTATACACGATTGTAAAGAAAAATTTGTATTAACTGAGACTGAATGAAATGAACTGTAAGTACGACGATGTTTCCACGTTATACTTCGAGGAAAAAATCAAATTAGGTTGTCTACATTATTTGAACAAATTAATCACCGTGATGTTTTGTTAAATTTAAAATTGATTTCTATTTTTTTTAGATAAAAAATTTACTTTAAAATAACTTAAATCATTTACAAAATATTAGTTATATAATTCGAACCCATGTAAGTCGAACAATTAAACAGCACTGCCAATTGCCAAAATTTTATACCTATTGGACACCAATAATAATGGCATCGATATCTGGTTGCTATGAGAGCAAATACAAATTCATAGACGTTGGAATGATGTTGAATATTAGTTACATAATGCTTTTGTCAGTGTTGATAAGATGAACATGATATAACAAAATAATAATACCGAAATAAGCTTGCTGAAATTGTAATAGTTTAATTACATTTATAACGACAAGTGAAGTGATCAAAAGATTTATGTAAATACAAGAGCCTATTATTGTAAATAACGAAAATAAAAATATTATTATCAATCCCAGCAAACATGGCGAATGACAATTATTCACGACCTTGCTGTTTATCCCGGATATAAACGTTAAAATTAAACACGGGAATTTTGAAATAACGCATGCAGGTTGAAGCTCTGAAGATTCTCCACGGCTTCACCGAAAACCTAAGAAACTATTCGTTGTATAAGTATATTTTAATTCATATGGAACCTGTTGAGGAAAAACGTATCTCTATTATTATGAACCGTTTTTTATAGATTATTGCGTAGAGGAAAGAATACCACGACAAAACCAACGGCCACTTCTTGAAGAACATCGTCTCGAAGAATTCAGGCGAGGTTACGGAAAACGATGAGATTTACGGCTGTAAGATAAACGTTGTCGAGAAAAGTTGTTGAACGATGCGAATTAATTATTTTTTTCAGATCGCAAAAAGCGACTGGCCATGCTCGACCTGCTCATAGCTGCTCATAGATGGAAGAGCTTGGAATGCAGGAGGAAGTCGATATACCTTTATGTTCTTTTTTTTATTTAACAATTATAAATGGTATGGAGGATGCTGTTTATTCAACAGATTCATGAAATGTCAGCGATGAGTCTATGCTTCGCTTTACTTCTCATAGCGGAGCATAAGGATGTCCAGGTATTTATAACTTGGATTCAAGCGATTATTATGTTTATTCATCGTCTGTGCTTCCATTACTTGCACGCAGATGATGATACATCTTTGATATTGCGCGAAATTTACACCAAATAAATTCTATTAGTTTCAGCTACCTCGAGATTTACCTATTCACAGGGCCTGACCCGTTAAAGTTCGATCTTGACCGATTTCTGCCCAAGAAGATTCAGGGACGACATCCTTTCTCTTACATTCGTTTTAGCGCTGGCCCTCGCAATTGCATCGGTATACTGTTCGATTTTTTAAAATGATAATCTAAACTTGTCTAGAACGACTTCGATTGAACAAAAAAATAAGTGAATGACGAACGAGGAAGATCGTTACGTTATAAAAGAATGTCTAATGTTTTTCAGGTCAGAAATTAACTATGATGGAAGTGAAGGTGTTTACAGCTCTCATCGTAAAAAATGTCCACTTGGAGACGATTGATATCGTGAATGAGGTGCCTATTTGACCTGCTCAACCGGTTCACGTTAAATTTGTGCCTATCGTAGATAAATGATGCCGAATATTTTCTTTACGCGATTAACATCAAGATTGTAATTTTGAAGAAGTCCAGCCTTCGAACTATAGTCGACCTTGTTCTGGCAGATCAGTGCATGCCATTTTCATGCTACAATTATATATGGTGATAATCAGATTCTATACTACTGATGATAGCTATATATTATGAATGTTTTATATACATTTATTAAAAGAATTATAATTTTGTACTTTTATTTCTTATCATTAGAGTTATAGTACTTATAATGTATATAATATATGTATATATAATATATAAAATATCTTATGTATAGATAAAACGGAAAACTTTTCCACTTGAATTTTCCATGCTCGACAAGAGACTTTGTCCAGCAGTTTCAATAACAATATAGATATATATGCGAGAGGAATTTGAATGTATTTTCCAAAATCATTAATATACAACGCAGCACGAAGAATAGATGCACAATCATGATGTAAGTTATATGTATGTATATGTACGAATATGTCGTATATATATAGCAAGGCGGATACACAATGACTCCAACTTTTATCAGCGATTGCATTTCAGCATTATGATACAAATCGTTAAAACACTATTAAATTTAATTTACATATTTAAAATATTCTTCTTTCAAATATTCGGTAATTCCGGACCAATTCTACTTTGTTTTATTAATGCTACAAAATGAAAAAAAAACGTCTATCAAGAATGAGAATTGATTGCAGAACATTTTTTGTATGCATCTATTACGGGTCTTTATATAAAGCAAAAAAGTGGCTTTACTGCGCAGATCATAACTTTGTACCTAAAAGTCGAAACCAGCTACTTTGTACATAACAGAAAGTGAAAGGAGAAGAGTAGGGCCTTGAATTTAAAAAAAAATCATCAAAAATTTATCCGTTCCTAAGTTATCAGCAATTTAAAAACGTACGATAAAAATTCGTAATTTTTTTTTGTTTCGTTTTACAACATTGGAGATTTTTAACTAATTTTAACTATGTTTTCAATTGAAATTGAAGATCTACTCTTCTATAATTTCATTTTCTTTTACAAACAATATGTTTCGACTTTTAGATGCAAAGTTGCGATCTGTAGTTTGCTTTGCAAGATAGAAAAGATCCGGAAGCCGAAAATTAAAAAATAAAAAAAATATTTCGATATTCTCGGATCTCCATAACTGCATTTCTTTGCATTTGGTTACATAGAAAATAAAAATCTGATAAAACTGTCAACTTGTTTGCCTGCGCGTCTTCCAGAATATATCAATATTGACACAAGGCGATCCAGTGATGGGGAATGAAGAATTGATTCAAGATAAAATGAACAAGAAATTTTCAACTGCACGCCACACTGACGCGATCATCAGTTCCCTCGTTTTGTGAACGCGCGAGAAACCAGTGTATCAGCGCCGCGCGTATTTTTCGAGAAAATAGTATTGTATAATGTGTCAGTCTCTCGCATGTAATCGTTGCGATACAACGTATTGGCTGTTGCCTCCGCTGCCGGTATAATCAAACCGCTTTTATATACGAATTAAAATCAGGAATGAAGTTTTCGTGATCGACAAGCAGTCATGGCGTACTACTACCTTCTTACAGTCTTGTTGGGCCTCGTAGGTCTGTTGCTGTTCCATTTATACCTGCAGTTGGGCAGCAGAATCGGCAAACTGGTGAACAAGATTCCTGGTCCCACAACGATACCCCTTTTGGGCAACTTGTTGGAGCTTCATATACCGCTGGGTATGAAAAATTTTTTATTGATGATAGAATATTGATTGGGATATTACATTATAACGATAAATTAATTTATAAATGCCAACAAATTGGTAAAATTGGCAGCAGCTTTATTACGCAAAGTAAAATGTGTCGATGCACGATACACGCGTTTTTATCTACTTGGCACGAAATCGTGGCAAAAAAGTTGTAAAGAACACTTGCGCATCTCAATGAGTATGCAAAAATACTGCATTTCTAATTTTATAGCATGCATTACGCTCATCGCGGTTTGAGTTCTTTTCGCGCGGTAACAACTATTGACGCAATTATAGTTTTCCAAACGTTGAAAAACTAATTGGCGAATCTTTTTAGGGAATACGTAAATAGGTTTGTTTGGTAAAAGCAGTCAATATTAAATAAGTTAATCAGTTTTATAGGTCTATAATTTCTGAAGTCTTCACTTTTCCACTGTTTTAGTTGAAATCAACAACGCTTTACGCGGATGGGCCAAAAATTACTATCCGATCTACCGATTATGGTTTGGTCCGAAAGCATTGACTTTCATAAGGCATCCAGACGATTTAGAGGTAAGATTATAGATAATTAAAAAATTTAGAGGTAGATAATTAAAATTAAACGATTTTACACTTTTAAATGACCTATGATTTTTTCGCAACGTTAGATAATATTCACAAATTCAAAATGTATCGATAAGCAGTTTGGATACGAACATTTCCACCAGTGGTTACACACCGGTCTTCTGACCAGCAGTGGTAAAGAAATTTATTATTATTCTTAACTTGTGACTTATGATCGCTTTTATAACGTATGCTGTTTCAACAACACGTCTGCGTACTAAATTTTAGGACAAAAATGGCATATTCGACGTAAAATTTTGACACCTGCATTTCATTTTAACATACTGAAGAAGTACATGGAGATAACGAATGAACAGGGACAGAGGACAGTGATGTCGACTCGATCGGAAACGAAGGAGACGAAGATAGATCTTTTGCCATTTTGCTCGAAATGTACGTTGAACGTTATATGTGGTAAGTAATAAAGATAAATATTAAAGTCGTTCCTAATTTTTTGTTAATTTTTAAATAAATCTCGATTTTGTGGTTTATTTGCAGAATCTGCTATGGGAGTAACATTAGACGATAACAATAAGGATAAAGAGGCTGCGGATAAATACAAGAATGCAGTGTACAGAATGGGAAATATCATAATTTTCAGGTATGTATACGACAAGTAAGTGTTGATTTCAATTGAGCTAAAATACAAAAATAAATAATTTTTTTTTCAGAATTGTCAGACCCTATATATGGGATTGGATGATTCCATTTTTTCCTAAACACAATCGCGAAGTGAAGGAAGTGGTAGGAAATCTGAACAATTTTACTGACAAGGTATATCGTAGTACGATAAACTACAAGAATTCTTCGAATCTATATAAATTTTTTATGAGTATTCTTTTGTTCAATATGTATAGTGACAAGAGAACACGATTAAATTAATTAGAAAGTTCACTGACGTGGTATGCAAAACAGTACAAAGCAATTTTTATTCATGACTCAATTGTGTAGCCATTTTTTGATGAATTTTGTCAAAACATTTGAGCTTTGTATCATGTAAAGGTTTGTGCATGAGCAAAGCGAATGCATCAAATCGTACTTTTTGATACGACACGTGCGAAACTTGATTTTCTTAAATCACATTTATCACACAGTACCTGTGGTTTAAAATGTTGTCAATAACAGCTTCTTTTATATCCTATTGCATAGATTGTCAAAGAAAGACGAGAGTATCACACGGCTACGAATTACAAACACTTGAACTTTGAAAGCAACGAAGATAACGTTTACACTGGCAAAAATAAAAGATTAGCTATGCTCGATCTTTTATTAGCTGCCGAACGAGATGGAAAGATTGACGACGATGGCATCAAAGAAGAAGTATCTACGTTTATTTTTGAAGTCAGTATTGTAATTTTAAATAAGACTCTTTTAAATCTTCAAAGCGGATGTTGTGTAATGGACCCTTAAAAACCTTTACAGGGCCACGACACAACAGCTATGGGCCTGTGTTTTACCATCATGCTGCTTGCAGAGAACAAAGAATGCCAAGTAAACAATATATTATCATCAGAATACTTAATTACATTTTTGACCAATACACATAATATGTGCTATTATATTGTTTAGGATTTAGCTAGAACAGAAGTAGAGACGATTTTAGGTCCTAAAAATGGTCATTTGGAAACTGCAGACCTTCAGCAAATGAACTATCTCGAGAGGTGTATCAAGGAATCGCTGAGGTTGTTCCCTTCAGTTCCTTCCATCATCCGATATCTACAAGAAGATGTGCAATTAAGTAATTTTTAATTTCCAAAGTGGATTTTGTTTATACAATCATTGGCATAAATCACATGAATTTCGTCGACTTTTTGTTTTAGAAAATTACAAATTACCCGCTGGTATCGACGTAGTTTTGAACATTATCGACGTGCATAGGGATCCGAATTTCTGGCCAGAGCCAGAAAAGTTCGATCCAGACAGGTTTTTACCCGAAGAAATATCGAAACGTCATAATTTTGCTTATGTACCATTCAGCGCTGGAGCTCGCAACTGCATTGGTATAATTTCTCATAGTTTTTAACAGTTTCATAAAAAACGAATTAATCTCTAATCGATAATATAATTTCTAATTTTGTTTTATAGGTCAAAAGTTCGCTATGATGGAATTGAAATCTCTGATCTCACGTATTTTGTATAATTTTTACTTGGAACCTATTGACTACACTCGTGATGTTAAATTAATCACGGACGTCGTTATTCGTCCTACTAAACCAGTATATACCAAGTTTGTGAGGATAGATAGACAATCGAGTATTTGATAGTTTGATCGAGTCTGTTTTTTCAGACTCGAAATAATAATTGAAATTTTCCGCGTTATACGCGTGTACAAAGTAATTGTTTTTTATAAACCCGTTTTTGTTATGTATAAAAACTTTGAAAGAATATGTTCGCGATATCATTATCAGATGTTATAGTTAAATAAATGTATTAGTAATTACTGTACTGTAATGAGTTTATCCATGTAGTGGATGTACATAATAATTTAAAGTATAATTCTAAACTTCTAAGTAAAGGGAAATTGGATTTGATGTATTTTAAAACAAAATAGGAAATTTTTTGTCCACTACGACGTTTTTTTGCATATTATATGCTCATTTACAAGTCTTCTAGTGATTCAATTCATGAATTCCGGCCAGTTTTATGCATTTTAGTAAGGTTTAATTAGTTCAACTGCAGTGAAACCATTATGTAATATATCGCAAAATAAATAAAGATTTAAACTGAGTGAAATTACCATGTTAAATCTTATAATATTTTATAAACTCATTTGGCGCTCTTACCTTCGCTGCTTCTAGAACTTGATCCTATTTTCGATATAGCAAAGACGATCTGTCAAAGGAATTCGGATTTGTGGCTTAAGTCTGATTCTGCAAAATTTCGCAAAAGTGTTCGGCATCGATTCGTTGGAATTTTATAATTATGAACTATGACCTTATTCTCGGATCATTACATAAGAATGCGCCCATACAAGTTTCGAAGATTTGAATATGGATCAGTAGAATGACTCAAAATAAATAATTCAGGTGAACGAAGTTTGATTACAACAGAGCTTTTATTTCATACGTTTCCGCACTGAAAATCAGCCAAACTACCAATATTTTGTTTATCTGTATACAAAGCTTCTCGCTCCCGCACAATCACGGGAGCGGACAAAATTCCGGTTAGTAAAAAGCTCGCATACATATATACTACAGAGCTTCCTTCGTTAAAAAAAAAGAAGAACATTCTCTCTAGACTCTCGCTTACTCTGCCTATTTTCTAGCCTCAGACGACTCGTTCGCTCGACGCTTGGCCTTTCGTTCCTTCCCACGCGTTGGGTAAGACAAAGGACCGGAACCGGGTTCCGTTCTTCCTGCCGCGGCTAAAGGCGACTGCAAGAACGGAACCTTGCGCGAGTTCGGAAGGTACGAGATCATCTTGGTCGTTTGGTTCAGCAATTACTTTCATAATTTCATAAACAATTTCCAATCACTTTGTACGACAGTACTTTTACAATTTTATAAACAGCTTTTAATTACTTTATACGACAATTACATCGATTTGTAGAGCTACCAAACGACCGTGAGTCGATTCTCCGTAAACTCGCAAGCCCCGTACGAGCGAAACTCATGTATATCACTTTTTGTCGCTTTCGAAACATACAAATTACAAAAAAAAATCAGACTGGTGATTCGTGAAAACCGTGCGTTTGTGTAGCGGCCGTATCAAAAATAGAGAGCAAACGACGCGCGACGACGATCGTTATACAAACGACCTCGCCGCACCCACTTTATTCGAGAATCGCATCGCGCATAACAAATCATCTGCGCGATTTCTCAATAAATATGCCTTTCGAGGTTCTTGCGGGTGCGCTATACGCGTAAGGCGCGAAAATATCATAGGAACAATATTTGGATACGACGTATAGCCCCCGGGAGGAGCGCGTTTATGATTAACATTATATTATTAATATTATTATCGTTACAGTATTATTGCATTATACAATATGTAGGAGACGCATCTTTGGTGAACGCGGCACCGAGATAGCGGAAGCTTCACGCTTGCGATCTTTTTGTAACGTAAAAGATCAAAGATAAAAAAAAGTTTGTTTCCGCTGTATGAAATGCGAATTCATTCCTCGCTTAATTTGGACTTCGAGATAAATGAAGCTTGACAATTTGGAAAGACTCGCTGGGAATGTTTGTATATATAATGTATTTTGAGAAAAAAAGTCAGCGATCGAAACGGAAGCTTCCTTTCTCTGTGCGATTTGGTATTCTTGCATATACGTTAAAAAGAAAAAAGTATAGAGACGAAATAGTAAAAAGAAATGGCAAAGGACTGATTATACACGTTCCTTGGGACAGATGCTTTTGACAGTTTCATTTTGTACGATTAAAAAAAACAATGAGACATAAATAATAAAACTTTAAAAGCTACGCATCACAATGTGGTTTACATCGGGGAATTTGTCGTACAATCACCTTTAGGATGACTGTGAAATAACAGCCTTTTGCGAGAAACGTTTCCGAGCGATCGCGCCTTTAAAAAAAAAATACTAAAGCGCAATCGCCTCTCGTTTAAAAATTATTCTACTAAAAGAGAGAAAAGTTTACTTCAAATCGTTTTGTTCGTTTGATGAAAGTAAAATTAAATTTAAACTAATTTAAAAAAAGTGAGATTGCGATCAGAAACTTAAAATATTTTTTAAAAAATACAAGCGTATTACAGGTAAAAATGCATATCGACTAACGAAACGCATATACTTGAGATAGGTAAAAAAATCACTCTAAGTCAGCTGTTACAACACAACCAACGTAAAGTTATTGACGATCAACGAGCTATTATCAAAGTTTACGTTTTGTCCTCTTAGTTCAATTTGAGATTTTTTCGTTTGTTCGAGATAAAAAGCAAATGCAAGACTATCAAGGTGGATCACCTAGTGCGTGTCGCAGAAAACGCATATAAGCTTCAAGCGCTTATAGCGTTTATTTGTATTTCGTTCGTTTAACAACTTCATTAAAAAAAATCGTACAATGATAATATTCATTCACACTGGTAGAAACCAAAATAGTAACTAAACAAAGTAGCAATATAAGAAAGAAAAAGAGATTGAATAGAATTAAAGTTATGTCCAATTCGTCGCTAATCATCTAAGACTCTATGCTACATCACAATAAACATTATTATCATTGTGTATTTTTTTCATTTTAGTTCATACTTAAATAACTTAGACGTACTGCGAATATTTCATATACTCCGCCTATGTCTACGGAGTTTATGGATGACACATATGCGATATATAAGTTTCCGTTTCTTTCGTAAATATTTCGTTTTTCATTTCTCGTCTCAAACACAAGCGCGATAAAATAAATATAATCATTATATTAGCGATCTGTGTTTTTTTGCATTATCTGATAATGGTTTTTTTTACACTTTGGCTTGGGTCGAATATCGAAGTGACTTGTTTTATCATCGATGAGCATTGCAGATTTTTTTCGAAAATCGTAAATATCGCCAAAAAGATAAATCGAGATGTCAATTTTTTTTCATCTCATCAGCACCTATACTTTTGTTTGCTTTTTTTTTTTTCATTTTCAGTCTTATGAAGATTCTACGCTAACATTCGTTGAGAGCAGTGATGTGGCTCGAAATACAGTTTGTGTGTGTTCGATATACATATTTTGATTGGATTCTAGTGTATAAGGC
>UCOJ01001851.1:0-19801 GCA_900474305.1 Cecidostiba fungosa
TCTCTCTCTCTCTCTCTCTCTCTCTCTCTCTCTCTCTCTCTCTCTCTCTCTCTAATCACTGCTTTGTTTGAAACATATTTTAGTTAAAGCTAATTATTTTCATACATTCAATTTATTAATATTTAAATTTTTTTTTCAGTATGACTCTTTACAAACTCTTCAGCAACCTATTGAAGATTTGAATCAACCGTATAAAACCAAAGAAGAAAGTCTAGGCCCGATACTGTACCAACATTTGACCAACCAATTTATAAGCCTGAAGATCTTGGACCATATATTCCTACACCCATCATTGTATCTCAACCTCATCATCCACCAAAACCTCGTATACTTAATGAAAAAAAAATTATTCTGAAATACGTCATTAAAAATCCTGATCCACCCATAAAATCATACACTTTAGATGTCACTGGTGAGAAATACGTTATTAAAAATAATGATCCACCCATAAAATCATGTACCATAAATGTCGCTGATGAGAAATACGTCATTAAAAATCCTGATTTATCCATAAAATCATGTACTGTCATTAGTCAGTCAGGTATGCAGTATTCGCCTGTAAATAGCGATTCAGATTTCTCGGATACTGAATCATCATCAAAATCATCATTACAAAAAAAGTTTAAATCCTCACCCCTAGAAGGATTAAATCGTCAAAAAAATACAAACAAAACGATTGAAAATTTGAAAACCGAGATGAATGAATTTATGTTTTTTAAGAAATAAGGTGTGTACATGTACATGTATTATAAATAGTATTAAAAAACTTTTATATGTATTTATAATTTTTTACTATAAATAAATAAAATAAAATTATATTATAATATAAAATATCTATAAAAGAAGCCTTTTGTCATTCATTTTTCTATATTAATATTAATATTTTACTTAAATAAAAATTAAAAAAAAGAACGCTGAGACCAGGATTCGATCTCAGGCTCTTAGGATCTCAAGGCGTGTATGCTACCGTTAAGCAAACACCGCATGATTTGGCATCACCATCTTTTGCAACCTTCATTACGTGCTAAGTAATAGAGAGAGAGAGAGAGAGAGAGAGAGAGAGAGAGACCAGTACCTCATTATTATATTGATATATATATCTTGACCCCCCCACACACACTGATTAACCTTGAACTTAGGTCATCCCCACTAACTTTTTTTAAAAACATTGGTTACTCAGTTATGATCTAACCTTGTACTGAGGGTATAAAAAGAGCTGCATTGTCTCAGAGATTCATTCTTATTCTCTTGAGTGAATAATAAAAAAGTGAATCATGGCTACACTCGTTGACGAATGTTTTACGTATATGAAGTATATAGAAGTGGTGACAGATCGTATAAACAATTCTACTCCTAATGATATTATTGAACGATGGAAGAAGCATTGTCAACTTGCTCTAAAAACTTTAAGAAAAGTTTTAAAAAACAAAACTCTACAAGTATCACAAAAGCAAAGAGTTTTACATCTTATTGCTAGAGTTGAAAGTATGCATGCGCAACTAGACGCTCTAATGAAAAAAGGTGGAGCGTTAGCAAATGATGTTAGTAATCGTGTGCAATAGATAAACATAGATAATGCTTTTGCAAATCGTATGCAAACAAGTATTGTTACAAATATTACACATATTGATCTTTGTGCATTTTTAAATGATGTCGCTGTATTATTTACAAAACGTATAAAAAAGATTTTAAAAAAGTGTAAGAATGCTCTAAAAATTAATGCGGTGCTATCATGCAAGTTCAAAAAATTAAGTTTCGAAACTGATAAGGATGATATTATTGAAGAAAAACATTTTGTTACACCTAATATAGAAATTTTTTTGTCCTATTCATACAAACAGTGGTTTCTTGAGAATATAAAAACTCCTCTTCTACATGATATCGAAGAATTTGAAGAAAAAGATTCTGGTTGGACGTTAGAATCCATCATTCATATTCAGCTTAATATGGATAAGTTAAATCCAATGCGAAGGGGTAGTTCATATATACCTATACCTAATTTTATTAAAAAGAAACATGCTTGCATTAATGTAAAAAATACAGATAATCAATGTTTCAAGTGGGCAATTTTGTCAGCTCTACATCCTGCTTCACGTTATGATCATGCTGATAGAGTCACTAATTATATCAATTTTGATACTGAATTAAATATGGAAGGGATTGGATATCCAGTTTCCATGAAACAAGTATAATAATTTGAAAAACAAAATAATATTTCTGTTAATGTTTTTGGATTAGAAGGTCAAGAAATCCTACCTGTTCACCTTACCACTGAGAAAAAAAATTATCACGTTAATCTGCTTATAATTAAAGCAGAAGACTGTACATATGATAGTGATGGTAATGTTGTTATGAGTGAAAAATATCATTATGTTTATATAAAAAATCTTTCAAGCTTAGTAAGAAGTAAACTATCACGTACGAAGAATAAGCTTTATATATGCGATAGATGTTTACACTTCTTTGCTAGTTCAGAAAAAGTACATGTACATGAACAACAGTGCAAGTTAATTAATGATTGTAAGATTAAATTACCTAAAGATGGTAATGATATAATAACATTTAAAAACGATAAATTTAAGGAAAAACTACCATTTGTAATTTATGCAGACTGTGAGTGTTTATTAATACCTATTAGTAAATCAAAGGATGATGATGAAGATATTGAATCAAAAAATACTTTAGCATATCAGAAACATGATATGTTTAGTATTGGTTATTTCTTGAAATGTAATTATGATGATTCACTATCTCGATTTAGCAGCTATCGAGGAGAAAACCCTTCACTTAGGTTTGCTAAGGAATTAAAATTGATTTCTGAATATATAGAAAAAATATATGGCAATCCTATACCTACGGAAAATCTAAGTTCAGAGCAAGAGATATCCTTCAAGAAGTCAAACACCTGTCACATTTGTGAAAAACCAATAGATGGTAGAATCAAAGTTCATGATCATTGTCATTTAACAGCAAAATATCGAGGTTCTGCTCATGCTGGATGTAACTTAAATTATCAAGATTCAAGAATAATTCCAGTTTTTTTCATAATTTAAGTGGCTACGATGCTCACTTTATAATTTCTGATATATCCAACCACTTTTCCAAACGAGTAGAACTTCTTCCTTTAACGAAAGGAAGATATATTGCTTTTTCGAAATCTGTTGAGAATAGTTCAATAAAATTTCGTTTTATAGATTCGTTTCGCTTTATGGCGTTATCTCTTGATAAATTATCATCTTTTCTCAATGAGTTTAAAATTCTTAAATCTGTATTTTCTGATATAGAGACTGAGAAAATAAAACTTTTAACTAGAAAAGGTATTTTTCCTTATGAATATATGGATTGTATAGAAAAACTTGATGAAACTGAGTTGCCTGATATAGAAAAGTTTTTCAGTTCACTTACTGATTCAACAGTGTCTCAGGAGGACTATGCGCATGCGCAAAAAGTATGGAATGAGTTTGAAATAAAAACTCTTGGAGATTATTCAGATTTGTATATGAAAACTGATATATTATTATTAGCTGACGTTTTTGAAAATTTTCGTGAACAATGTCTGTCAGTGTATGGTCTTGATCCAGCTCATTATTATACAACACCTGGCTACACGTGGGATGCAATGTTGAAATTTATTGATGTAAAATTGAGACTTATCACTGATATCGATATGCTGTTATTTATTGAACGTGGGATTAGAGGAGGTTTGAGTCAATGTTCTCACAGATATGCTAAAGCTAATCATAAATATATGAATGAACATTACAAATGTGATCAAGATAATGTATATCTTATATATTTGGATGCAAATAATTTATATGGTTATTCAATGACACAATCTTTGCCATATGATGGATTCGAATGGGTTGATGATTTTGAAAATATAAATTTTCAAACTATCAATGATGATGCATCAGAAGGATATATTTTAGAAGTAGACCTCAACTACCCTAAGGAGATTCATTGTACACATAATGATTTACCTTTTTGCCCAGAGCATATGAAACCACCTGGATGAAAGCAAGAAAAACTCTTGGCTACTTTAACCAACAAATCTAATTACATTATACATTATCGTGCTCTGAAACAAGCAGTAGCAAATGGACTTGAGCTTGTTAAAATTCATCGAGTGCTGAAATTCAAGCAATCTCAATGGTTGAAGCCTTACATCGATTTGAATAGTTCAATGAGAGCTAAAGCAAAAAATGAGTTTGAAAAAAATCTCTTCAAGTTAATGAATAATGCTGTTTATGGCAAGACTATGGAAAATGTGCGGAAACATGTTGATGTGAAACTTATGACAAGATGGGAAGGACGTTATGGTGTTGAAGCTTTTATTTCAAAACCAAATTTTCATAGTAGTTCGATATTTAATGAAAATTTAGTTGCTATTGAAATGCGAAAAACTAGTGTTTTTATAAATAAACCAATTTACATTGGTCTTTCTGTATTAGATATATCAAAGACTGTTATGTATGGTTTTCATTACGATTATGTACAAAAGAAGTATGAAAATAATTTTAAATTACTGTACACTGACACTGATAGTTTAATTTATGCAATCACTTGTGATGATTTATATGAAGATATAAAATTGAATATTGAACGATTTGATACATCAGATTATTCGGATAACAATGGTTTTGAAATGCCTCGTATGAATAAGAAAGTAGTTGGACTTATGAAAGATGAATGTAATGGTAATATACTTACTGAATTCATAGGATTGAGAAGTAAGATGTATAGTACTCGTGTGGATAATATGGATTCCGTGAAGAAAATTAAAGGTATAAAGTCATCGGTTGTAGAAAAAATTATTTGTTTTGATGACTATCTCGACTGTTTGAAAAATCGAAACATTGTAAAAAGAAAACAGTGTATTATTCGATCAAAATTACATAAGGTTGAAACTATACAGCAACGAAAAATTGCACTTAGTCCATATGATGACAAAAGATACCTTTTACAAGATAGTAATGAAACCTTGGCTTGGGGGCATTATAAAATAAAGTGAGTAAACATTAAAATAAAAAAAAACTAATCATACATTATATTAATACTTATGTTAATATTATATAAATTAAATTAGTATGTATTAATTTTAGGTTATTGAGTACTGATGATAAGCTATAGAAGAATGTACGATTTAATGATAAAGTTTCAATTCATAATATGTGTACATGGACATTTGCATATCAGAGTGCTCGATGTGGAGAATGGATGCAGGCTGCATGTGATCGTGAACGTTCTAGAATGAGAATTAAAAAGATGGAAGTAATTATTAATCCAGTGCTTTTAAAAAAAATGTATAGTTTTGTTAAAATTAAATAAATCGTTGTTTTATAAAAAAATTTTGTTGTTTATTTATTTTTGTTTTTCTATTACAAATCGTTTTTATTTATCCAACTATTATGTGTATCATCAAATCCTAACCATTTTACATAATAATCATCACCACGCTTCTTAATGACTTTTTCTATTAGATAAACATCTGGACACTTCGTTTTTTGTAGTTCCTCTTCATAAAATCCTCCAGCAATCGGTTGATTTTGATAATCTTTCAAGTGATAAGTATATGAAACAGTATGTAGTACTCCATCTATGGTGAAGATTTCAGTAGACCAGTTGGGTGTATAACCTTTCTCAAAAATCTGCTTACTCTTACTCACCCGAACTCGATCACCGACTTTGAATTTAGCATGTTTACATAATGGTTTGAGAGCTTTTTGTTGAATAATTTTTTTATATATTTTAGATGCATTGTTAACTGTAACAAGTCTAGGTTTAGTACCAATCGTTCGATGCTTACTATCATTATATTGTTTTAATAAGCTTGAAAGAATTTCAATCCATTTATGATTTCCATTTAAACTAAATTTTTTCCACATTTTAGTTTTAAGTGTACGATTAAAACGTTCACATATAGAAGCTTTCAGATTGATGTAAGTGGAGTACAAATGTACTTTATAACGCTTTCTCAAATTCTCAAATTCTTTGTTATAGAATTCCTTACCGCGATCAGTTTGTAAATTTTTTGGTACTCTGCCTTGCTCTAAAATAGACAACATCGCTGCTGTTACATCTTTTCCAGTTTTCTGTTTAATTGGAACTGCCCATGCATATTTAGAAAATACATCAATTACAGTGAGCATATATTTAAAATTTTTATATTCTTGAGCATAAGGTATCATCTCTACAAGATCAGCTTGCCATGTCTCATCGATGTTTCTTATATCTACAGCTCTACGTATGTAATTTCGTCGAGCTGGTTTATGAAGTTCATTCACAACTTGATGCCGTTGTTTCATATTATTCTAGAATCTTTTATAACCTTGTTGTTCAGGAAAAGAGTGTGTATTTGATGAATACTTCTCGGTGCACTTTTTCCAGGAAAAAGAAGAAGAAGACGAGCTATCTTTTGTTTTCTGATCACGAGATGTATTATTATGATTACTATTATTAGTATTCCTTTGTTTATCCATCTTTACTTTTGATTTCAAATAACAGTTTATTTATTGTTTCAACTGCAACTGTAAGATTTCTTAGTTTTTCGTCGATTTCGTCTCTATGAAGATCAACTATTTCATCTAAATCGGTGATTTCACTTTTTATAGTTTGAGTCACAGTCTGCAGAGTTTTCAAATTTACAACGTCACTTGTTTCTCTAGGATCTGCCACGTTGCACAATCTTTTGTTTTCTAAACTATATTGACCATCAACAGTTAGATTATATCCAATTCCTGGAGGTACTTGAACACCTTCCGAGCTACTCAAATGACGTCCGAAAAAATCAACACTCATAATTCAAATACCTTCCTTTATGCTTTGCTACTTGTATTTATACTATTTATTGATGTTTTTATCAAGACTGAATAGATATTAAAAAATAATCAGATGTTTCAATATATTATATTAGCTTCACGAAGTTCTTCAACTATAGACTGAATTTCATTTACATGATTCTGATTACCCGCAGACGTTTCAGCTATTAATAATCTAAGTCGATTGACAAGTTCGTTCGGATCATCCCAGTATATAGAATCAGTATTTGTAAAACGTCTTGATACTTTGAAGGGAGGGGGTAAACCTGAACCATCTTTAGATGTTCGTTTATTATGGTTATCCTTAACAATTGACAACTTTGCAATATAATCAGCAAATTTTTTTAAGTTTGAATCACGTATCGACTCATTGTCCTTGTAATACTTCTTATGTGCACTGGTTTGTTTAATGATTTTTGTATAGTCTGATACATCAGTTTTGTTTATACGAGTAACTTCAGGTTCTTTTTTAAACAATAATTTAATTAATCCAGGACTCTTTGTATACTGTTTGTTTCCCAAAATAATAAACTCATCATTGTAGGAAATGGAGTGTTTCCAATGTAAAACTCATCTGATTTTTACGTACACCGTATATTATATCTAATAATTTTGTTTCTCTTCTTCTGATCATTGTAATATATTTATCTATAACAGCATCTTTTTTACTACCTATATTCACTACATTAACATGCTTCTGTGCATCCACCTTAATGCCTTTATTGATAGAAGTTGATTTTTCTTCTTCTTCTTCTTCCACTTCCACTTCTTCTTCTTCATCATGCATGTTTTCTTCTTCTTCTTGCTTGGTTTCATCGTTTTCTTCTTTTTTCACTACGTATTTTTTTTCTCTTGAACCTCTACTCTTTGTTTCTGTGATATCAATTAATTTTTCAAGCGGTTCAACAATAGGTTTAAAAGTAGTATTTTCCACTTGTTCAGCATCTAATTTACTCAATTTCAAACTATTATATTTTCTTTTAATAGATTCTCGAGCTTTTTCCATCTGTCGAAGAACATCAATTTGCTCTTTAAATTCAGACATGTTTAACAGTTGATATCTCACACGTGAATGTTTGATCTATTTCAATCGTGTTGTATTTATAATAAATTGATCAAATCCTTTTCTGTATCTTCCATTTTCCATATTACAATCTTTATTAATCATAATAAAGCTGTGGTTATCATTCCAACAGAATCCACAAATATCTATGAAGCGTTGAAATGACATATCAGTATTTATATGATCATTATAGATATGTTTTAAGTTCATACTATCTTGACGAAATATAATTAGCAGATTAACATTATCACGTACAAGATGTTTAGGAATTTGGGCATACGACTGACAAAGATAAAAAGAATCTATACACTTATGCCTACCCATACAAAAAAATGCTTTAACATTATCTTGTTTTTCACAAGCAATATCATCGAATATCATTATAGAGTTTTCTCGAGCTTTGTCAGGTGATACAACAAGATCATGTTCACTGAAAGGTAAATAGCAGATCCCATCAATAGGTTCGATAAGTTTTTCTAATAACTGATACTTTGGTTGATTTAGCGACTTTGAATAAACATAAATGTTCTCAAATTTCAATCCATTTGGATGAGTAATAAGAGATAATAGAGCATTTGTCTTGCCACAGTTTGACGGCCCACAAAAGACTGCTCGTATGCTGTCTGGTAAAAGATCTCCATGTCTTTTTCTCATACCACGATCCGACTCGGTCAGTGTATCAAAATTGACTACAGGGTGATTGTTGTTTGAAATCCATACTTTATGATATCTGAATTGTAACTGAGGAGACAAATTATAAAAGGGTACGTTTTATAGTATGAATCTAGTAAAGTACAAACCATTGAGCAATCATGATCATACATCAAGGTCAAGGTTTAGTCAATAAACTTATTAATAAGTTACCATTTGAAATGCATATACCAGGCTATCAATATTGCGGTCCTGGCACAAAGCTATATAAACGTCTAGCACGTGGAGATTCAGGCATTAATCCTCTGGATACAGCGTGCAAAGAACACGACATTGCATATTCGAAAAATCGTGAAGATATAGCTGCTCGAAACGTTGCAGATCGATTATTAACTGAGAAAGCTTGGCAACGTGTTTTAGCTAAGGACTCCGGTTTAGATGAAAAAGCTGCTGCATACGCTGTTACTAATATTATGAAAATTAAATCTAAATTTGGCATGGGCTTGAAGAAGAAGAAAATGTGTAATAGAAGTAAAAACATGTTAACTTTAAAAAAATTGATAAAATCTGTTCCACGAGTCTCGACATATAGTAATGACTCACGCATTGCTATTAAAAAAGCTTTACAAGCAGCTCGCATTATTATGAAAAAGCTGGTGGTAAACGTAGTGTAAGTTTGCCTCGAATACTGCCTGTTTCAAAAGTAGGTGGCTTTCTTCCTGCACTGATTCCATTGTTTGAAGGACTAAGCGCTATAGGTTCATTAGCAGGTGGCGCTGCTGGTATTACACAAGCTGTAAACAGAGCAAATGCTGCTAAACAACTGCTTGAAGAGCAGCAACGACATAATAAAAAAATAGAAGCTCAAGCTCTTGGTAAAGGTTTATATTTGAAACCTCATCAGAAAGGTTATGGAATACTTTTGAAGAAACAGAAGAAGAAAAATGTTCTACAAGGAAAAAAAAACTTCATCGAAGTAAAGCTTCTTAAACGACCACTGACCGACAACGATTTATTAAAATTTGCTAAAAAACTACGAACATCAAGCTTCCGAGGAGTATTTATGAGAAATGCATTACCAGCCGATGGACCTATGTTTAATGAAAGCGCTATTGTAAATCTTGATGATATCAATGGCTCGTTAGCCTATCGCAAGAATGGTAAAATCGTTTCATACTTTGATAGTTTTGGTGATTTACGGCCACCTACAGATTTAATTAATTATTTCAACCTTGATAGTATTAAATATAATTATAATCGTTATCAAGAATATAATACTTTTACTTGTGGACATCTATGTCTCAAGTTCTTAAATGATTTACTAGATCATCCTGATAATTATCACTTATATAATAGACTTTAGGTATTTAGTTGTGTCTAAGCATTTAAGATGAATGAATCTATGACTCTCAGTTTATCAGGTACTTCATCAGTACTTGAAACACACTATTTTCCACCAATAGAGCTTGATCGAGACAGACCTTATGTTCTTGGACTAGTTGAATTACTTACATTCAACTCTATACCAAATATTGACCTACAACAAAATAATTTTTATGTACATAATTTAGTTATTGAGCTTCCAACTGGTAGCTATGAAATATCAGATATCGAACATTTTCTGCAGAGGAAACTTCAATCTGAAGAAATAGAACTCAGCATAAAACCAAACAATAATGCATTGCGTAGTGTAATACAATGTAATAAACCGATTAATTTTAAACCTCTAGATTCCATTGGAAGATTACGGGGTTTTACACCACGCATTCTACAACCTTATAAAAGTCATGTTTCTGACTTACCAGTATCCATTCTCAAAGTGAATGCCCTACGCGTCGAATGTAATATAACGTCGGGAGCGTACATTA
Organism: Cecidostiba fungosa; assembly: GCA_900474305.1. Lineage (NCBI taxonomy): Eukaryota > Metazoa > Arthropoda > Insecta > Hymenoptera > Pteromalidae > Cecidostiba > Cecidostiba fungosa. The sequence goes on from UCOJ01001851.1 coordinate 10,401, forward strand.
ATCAACAAAAAGTTCATACTATTCATGAATTTTTTCCTGCTGTCCCACCGGGATATAAAATTATAGAAGTTCCGAAACAATTAATTTACTTACCAGTTTCTGTGAAAGTAATCGACTATTTACAATTACGAATAGTTGATCAGGACGGTAACCTTATAAATCTTCGAGGAGAAGTAGTAACGGTCAGATTACATATCAAGAAAGTTACGTAATGGGTATTGTTTATAACGGAAAGGTAGGTCTAGGTTATATAAATAGATCACCATGTCATCAGAAAGTCATTCATCGACAAATGATCAAAGGTCTCACACCACAGAACATTCAGTATTTGAAGAGTCACAAACTCAGTGTAATCGCAGACGTCAAAAAAAGAAGAGTCATCAAAAAGATAAAATAAACTGTATATTCATTTGTTGTTGTCATTTAAGTGATAGAAAGAAAAATGAAAGCAATTCTTAGTATGCAGGAACCAATCGTCTTTGATGAGTCTATTGCTCACTATGAGGTACATGCTCATCAACCGTACACCTCATTAAATATTAATAATAGTGATGAGATACGTATCTCAATTCAACATCAAGATTTATGTATTTTACCTTCAAAAAGTTCACTTCATATTTGTGGTGAAATAAAAAAAAAATCTAATAATTCAAATGTCTCAGCAACGAAGCTGGTAAACAATGCTATTTGTCATTTATTTGATGAAATTCGTTATGAAATTAACGCCATTGAAATCGATAAAAGTAAGAATGTAGGTATAGCCAGTGTCATAAAAGGTTACATCTCATATAGTTCAAATCAATCTAAATTGTTAGAAAATGCTGGATGTTAAAGAAACTGTTACAATAATTGATGAAAATGGACAATTTGATGTATCAATTCCACTTTCAATGATTTTAGGATTTGCTGAAGATTATCATAAAATTATTGTAAATGTTAAGCATGAACTTATACTTACTAGATCAAGAAATGATGTAAATGCTATTATACAAACAGCACCTGCAACAGGTGCATCAGCTGAAGAATATAAGTTTGAACTTACTCGAATTGAGTGGATGATGCCTTACGTTATCATGTCTGACAAACGTAAAATACAATTGTTTGGTTATATTAAAAAAGATATTGCCATGAGTTTTCGTTCATGGGAATTGTATAAATATCCAATGCTTCCAGCAACATCAAGACATATCTGTACAGTAAAAACATCGAATCAATTAAAGAAGCCAAGATATGTCGTTTTAGCATTTCAAACAAACAGAAAAGGTATATCTACAAAAAATGCTAGTAAATTTGATCATTGTAATATTACCAATATCAAACTGTTTCTTAACTCACAGTATTATCCATATGGTAATTTAAATCTTAATATTGAGAATAATCAGTATGCTTTACTATATGAAATGTTTGTTCAGTTTCAAAGTGCTTATTATGAGAATAAAGATGTACGATATGATTCACTAGTGAGTAAAAAAGATTTTATCAAGTTCACACCATTTATTCTAATCGATTGCTCGAAACAAAATGAGTCTTTGAAACAAGCTGCTGTGGATGTTCGTATTGAATTTGAAACCAAAGAAAACATACCTGCACTCACAACAGCCTATTGCTTAATTTTACATGACCGTATAATTCAATATAATCCCATAAGTGGAGATGTAAAAAAACTTGTATAAACGTATATCTAATATACATGATTTTTTTTTAAATAAATGTTTAAAAACTTATTCAACAATGTCATTGTATTTATTTAAATAACCATTCATATTTAAATCATTAATTTTTTCCTTAATTCGATAATTATTTTTTTAAATACATTCATAATTATTCTTCAATGATAATAAAAAAGGAAAAAAGTGGAGAAGGTTGATAAAACAGAAAAAAAACTTTTGTTCTACAAAAAAAAAAAATTAGAGAGGTCAAGGTTAAAGAGAGGTCATAGTTAAAGAAAGGTCAAGGTTAAAGAGAGGTCAAGGTTAAAGAAAGGTCAAGGTTAAAGAAAGGTCGATGAGAAAGTGGTGTTGACCTTCAACTCTGCTTATAAAAATCGGATGAGAATCCTACAGGCACTCAGATCTTCGGCTAGTGTTCTACGAAGTGTATAGTGATCATGGCTAGGTGTCATCCAATGTAAGTGTTCAGTGTTTCTATAACCTTATTATTTGTTCATATGAATATAAAAAAATTGGTTTTTAACGTAATTTTTTGTTTCTTTTTTATTTTATAGATTGAAAGTTATGGAGGTAATAGTAGACGAGCAATGTTTTAATTATGATGATCAAATCATTATTAAGGAACTAGCTGCAATAGATATCAAGGGTACCATAATACCAAGAGCATATGTATTTCGTCCACCATGTGCATGGGATCAGTTAACGAAGAAAGAATCGATAGCAAATGGATGGTTACTATGAAATTATCACGGACTTGACTGGGACAATGTCAGTAGACCGTTCAGTGACTTACCACAAGTGTTTAAGGGACTGAGAATGCTTGGAGGAGCAGGTGTTCAAGTAAGATTTTATGTAAAAGGTTTAGAGCAAAAAAAACTTTTAGAACCTTATTTAGATTATGTACTTAATTTAGAAGACATCAATTGTCCATCTCTACATACTCCGGGATTCCGCAGACCCGAAGTATGTGTGTATCATCGTGAGGGATGGAAAAAAAATTGTGCGTTACAGAATGTAATGGCGTTGCGTGTATGGGTGATGGCTGTATATGAAAAACACTTTAAAGAGGGAGTGGATACAGTTGTATAAATATATTATTGTATATATTTTTTATTTATTTTAATAATAATACATTTTTTAAACTTACATGCTTTACTAGTTATTTTTATTCGAACACATGTTCCTTCCTTAATAACTCCTATATCATAAGTATACTCAAATTGAAAAAAAATTAAAAAGCAAGAGAAACTCTTCGCTAATTCAATAACTAAAAAATAAAAAAAAATATGTAACTATATCACCATTCAGAATTTAATAGTTTAAATTGAATTATATTTTCTAACAATATTTTTTCTTATACAATATTTGAAAAAAAAAGAACTCTTGGTAAGTGGGTGAGTCAATAAGGCAGTGCTTCGGGGAAAAAAATAAAAAAGGAGGCTAAGTCGACAAAGCAGATCGGCAAGGGGGGGGGGGTAAATGCTCTTCGCATGGGTCGGTAAGGTAGGTCGCGAATAACTCTGATGGTAAGAAGCGCAGAATCCCCTTAGCCCCTACTACTAATGACTCTCGAGCTTGGATAGTTTGTTGTTCAGCCTCAGCCATGAGAGACTGATATTCCGTCCACAGGTCGTCTCGTCGTCGAGTACCTCGTCTAGCTTGTTTGTGCCGCCTTTTTAACGCGTCTCGTTGGTTATATAGGTCTTTCAGATCGGCGTCTACCCAAGGAGGAAGACCTTTTTTCTTCGGTTTAAATTCTTTCAACGAAGCAAGTTGGTCAATGAAACTCATGATATTCCGACGAAGATGTTCAAGTCCAGTGTCAAACTCTATTGTCTGAACAAATCACCGGCGACCATTCACAAGAAGCAAGAAGGGATTGAAGTTCCTCCGTTTTAATCCCTGTAAGACTGTTGAGAGTAGGAGGTTCTACAGTATGAAAATTAATCTCAACATCAATAACATTGTGTTTACTTGGGAAAACCGCGAGCGAATTGTTTGCATTCAGCACTACATTGTCGTCATCAGTAAAGATTACATCAATCCATGTGTGAGAATCTCCGACATGGTGTGTTACACCATGATTTACTAATTTTAAATTTAACTCACATGCGAGTTCTCGAAAAAACTCAGCATCATGAGAGGTCGATAACATGTTAGCGTTCAGATCTCCCATCACTACTCTGCAATTTTATCCCACCGAGTACTTTCGCAAATCCTCGGTAAGACTCGAATTGTCAGAAAGACCTATACCTGGTGGACGGTAAATTACGGCTACGAATATCGGCGTCATGCTGCCCTGTTGAACTTGAACCATTAAGTATTCCGGAATACCTGGCTTTCCTTCGATATGTGTAGGTGACGAACACAGTAAATGTAGCATTATAGTCATTCCGGATATACAGAGCTACGCCTCCACCTCGTTTATTTCTATCTTGCCTCATGATCGAATTCCCATCTATCTGAACGAACACTTCATCGACCTCATGCCCAAATCGCGTTACAGCAAGACCGAATAGATGATATGAGAGAAACAGAAGCTCTTTACCGCCGGAAACTGGCACGAAGAAAAAGCAGATAAGTTCGTAGAAGAAAACGTTGAGTCATTCATTCATCTCATAAAACACCTAACCAGAGGAATCGAACACCTATACCGCCAAAAAAATTGAACTCATTGTTTGATGAGAGAGGCGCTGTTAAAGAAAAAGAGCATACGAGAGTAGCACCCCAGAAACCGGTCATCTCAAAACAAAAAAACAACGTCAAGTCGATCTCGCTTCCAAACAAGCCGCTGAACGCAACAGAGTTATGTAGCAGCAGTAGTAGTGATACGTCGTCGGAAAGCAGCGAGAGCAATAGCAGTAGTGACGAGGAGGAAAATGCTAACAACAGTTCCGTAAAGAAACGTTCTGTCATTTTGAACAATAAATCGGTCAGTAATCCCAAGAATTCTAATGAATTGCATCGGGAAATCTTTAGAAAGGAAAAGGTAAAGAGTCTGAAAGAGTAAAACGCTCTAAAATTAAAAGTAAGAAATTTCACAAGCGGAGTCAAAGCAGCAGTTCGAGTAGTAGCTCCAGCAGTAGTTCTGATACCAGTAGTAGTTCCAAGATTGAAGACAGCGATACCGACCATAAACGAAAACATCACAAAAAGAATTCGTAAACGCCGAGAAGTAGGCCTAACTAGCAAATTAAATCAAATGCAGATAGTACAAGACTGGAACATTAAGTTTACCAGCAAAGGGAAAGATGATCCGGAGGAATACTTGGCGCAGATTACAGAATACAAAGATAGCATTGGACTTAAAGGCAAAGAAATCTTGTGGTACAGAACAGAAAAAGATAGCATTAACTTTTGGAAAGAATTTACAAAGGCCTTTAAACAACAATTCATCACGCCAGTAAATCACAACGATGTTATGGACGAACTACTCCAAAGAATGCAAGGTAAAGGCGAAAAGATTGCAGCGTACATCATGAACTTCCGTCATATCATTGAACACTTGAAGACACCCATGAACGCAAGGCAAAGACGAAAAGATTGCAGCGTACATCATGAACTTCCGTCATATCATTAAGCTGAAGAAACCCTTGAACTTGACTTGATTTGAAGAAACCTTGACTTGAACCTTGACTTGAAGAAACCCATGAAACTGAAAGAACAATTACGACTCCTTATCGAACGACTTCGGCCAGAATACCGTAAAGTGATTCATAGGAAGAAAATTGAGAGTTATGCAGACGTAAAGAAGTACTGCCGACAATTAGAAGAAGAGATGGATCAAGATTCTAGATATACTCCACCACCACCGGTGGAGAAAGCCAGATTTCCAACAGCAGCTTGGACGCCAGTTTCGAAAGCACACAGTTTCGTAGCCTCTGCCGAGGAAGTACCGGACGTTCTAGCTGTTTCTGAAACGAGTGGCGTCCTGAATAAACCGAACCGTAACAACAAGAAACTAGCTCAACAGAAACCTCATCCACCTCAAGAAATTCAGAGCACGATTCCGGCTTCACCAGCTGAAATAGCTCAGACTTGCGGATACAACCAGCTCAACAATGTTCCGAGAAATTGGCAACCTAATAACATTTCCACTGGAATTCAAACAATTTCGCCAAAAACTCCAAACGTTAATGCAAATTACGACCGATTCTTTGGAGCCTGTTATAATTATCAAGAAGTTGGACATCGAGCGTCAGAATCCCCGCAGATAGAGTGCTTTAAATGCTGCCAGATAGGTCACAAAGCTTTTTCAGAACTGTCCCAATTGCGCTTTTCTTAGAACAATGTTGGGAAATGGCAAGGCGGGGACAGATCAGAGATCGATGCCACCCGCGCAATTCCAAAACAGGCCTCTATTGCAATAGATAAAACCTTGCATACTGGAGCTGTGTTGCAGCAATGCATGCAAGTATTAGGAGGGGGAACTAGTGGTTTTCAACTACTAGAACAAGTTAAATTACCGAGAGAAAAAAGTCTGAAGATGGCAGACGCTGATATAACATGTCGGCCGAGCCCCTCTCAAGGAGTGGAGTTAAAATGAGAGAAAGTTAACGCCGCTGACGTAACCTGTCGGCCAAGCCATTCTTAGGAAGTAGAGCGGAGGAGAGAAAATAATCCAATGATTGCTGCCGCTGAGATAACCTGTCGGTCAAGACTCTCTCATTAAGTAGAATTGAAGCGAGAGATAGTTGCCGCCGCAGACATAACCTGTCGACTAAGCAATGGGGACATAAAAAGTGAGGAAGAAGTAAATTTGCCGTTAGATGCCGTTCAGCTAGTGAGATGGACGCAGTGAAGAGAAGTAAGAAAGTAGTGGATGGAAATATAGAAGTAGAAGAGGAGTCGAGTAGTGAGGTGGAGAGTGGGGTATATTACCCGTGGGTGAAGCATACTCTAAAAACGACCACACTAATTCCGAAAAGCACTCAAGTACCGTTAAGTGGATCGAAGCCGTTTCCGTCTAGAGTAAGCAGTGATTCCGAAAAGTGGTCAAAAGAGGAACTTAATAAATATTAGAAGAGAGGATTCGTTGTAGATAAAGATGTGTTGAGTTCAAGAGATTTTGCGCCTAATCAAGACGCACTCTTCGCTCAAGAGTTCATTAAGTCACTCAAAAAAAGAGTTAGTGAGAGAAAAACTTCAGAGAAGTTAGTGGCAGCCATGGATTTTGGGGAGTTGAGGGTTAACGTAGCAAACGAAGTACCGATAGACACCGAAAGGAGCTCAACTGCCCAAAGAGAAATGTCATTGATTGAGCCAGACCAATTAGAAATTCAAGATGAACTTGCTCTTGTAGAGGCAACAGAAATCCTAGAGAGTGATCAGATCATGAAGCAGGTCATGAAGGAGAAAATCATTGATTTGTTGGAGACGAAAGAGGATTTTGCCAAGTGTGCCGGAATATCAGAGTTGGGTGACGACGAGAGGAGGCAAATTGATGAGATCGTTGATGTTATTCTGCCAGAATACTCGCCAGATGTACTGGAATTTACTACTCTAATCAGGCACCACATTCGCTTAACCTGTGACATCCCAGTTAGACAAAAATTCCGCCGAAGATCGATTAACAAAATCACAGCCATTCAGAAAGGAGCCAAGAAGTTAGAGAGACTAGGTATTATTGAAAGATCCTCCAGCAATTTTGTCAGCCAGCCAGTACTTGTCCCAAAACCAGGTTCCGATGAGGAGAGGTTGTGTGTAGACTATTCCGATATTAATAAGTTTACAAAGAAGGATGCTTATCAACTGCCGCAAATGGGCATAATTTAAGACAGATTAACAATAAGAAGCGCCCGTTACTTGAGTAAGATTGACTTACAAAAAGCGTATTTTCAAGTCAAAATGGACGAGAGTAGTAAGAAATATACAGCCTTTGCAGTACCTGGTTATGGATAGTGGCAATTTACGAGAATGCCATTTGGCCTCATTAACACTCCTATGACCCTGCAACGGATGCCTTATTTGGGTCAGAAGATGCTCCTCACCTTTTTGGATATCTGGATGATATAGTGATTGCTACAGACTCTTTCGAGGAACATAAAGCCAATATCAAATATGTGTTAGAGAAACTAATTGCCACTGGTTTAACTATTAATCCTAAAAAGTGCTAGTTCTGCGTCGGAGAGATCAAGCATCTCGGTTTCATACTCGACAGAGATGGAGTACTGGTAATAATAGGGTGGTATGCCAGATTCATCGTAAACGGCTCAGAAATGAAGATCTTACCGATATTGCCAGTTTTCGCCAGACCAGACTTTACAAAACCCTTTTGTATATAATTTTATGCCAGTAAGTAAGCCATAGATGCCGTGTTAACGCAAGAGTTCGAAGACAGGGAACACCTAATAGTTTATATCAGCCGAGTTTTGACTGCCGCCGAGAAAAACTATACAACCACGGAGAAAGAATGCTTAGCTCTGGTTTGACTTGGTATGTGGAAGGTTATCACTTTACTGTCATAACAGATCACAGCGCTCTTCGTTGGCTCCGTTCCTTGAAAGAATCATGGGGCCGATTAGCCATGTAGGTTCTCGAACTACAAGAGTGGGATTTTGACATTGTACATAGAAAGGGGGTCTTTATCAGGTACCAGATGCACTCTCTCGAATGTTCGAATCCGAGGTTGCCGCCATAGAAGAGATAAATGACCCATGGTACCGCCATAGATGCAAAGAAGTAGAAGAAACTCCAGAAAAATTTCCGCTGTGGCGATGTGGGGATGGACATTTATACCGTTTCTAGATACAATAACTAATAGTTACGAAGGATGGAAGTTAGTAGTTCCCGAGGAACAACGAGAAAAAGTCATGACCGTCGCACACAGTGAAATCATTACCGGACACTTAGGGATCGAGAAAAAGTATGATCGTTTAGCTCGAGAGTATTTCTGGCCAGGAATATTCCATGATGTGCACTCATTTGTAAACTCGTGTCATCTATGCCAACAGTATAAAGTCTCCCAGCAAGGAGCTCAAGGTCTCATGGGAAAAAGGAACGCCCTTGGCCCGATTTTACCGTTTATATGATGGAGTTTCCCAGAAGAGTCAAAATTAAATAAGTATTAAATAAGTAAAGTAAATAAGTAAAGTAAATAATTATTTATTCGTGTTTCAAGACTTATTCACACGCTGGATTGAAGTCAAGCGTTTACGGAAAGCAGATGGAAAATCTGTATTATCGTCCCCTTTTTGAAACTATGGATGAAAAATATTTATACGCAGTGATTTTTACAGTTGAATTCTATAATGTCTCGCCGACTTCGTTCTCGCGTAAAGGGTCGCAGAGCGACATTCTGCCGAGCTGGGATTTGTGCCGCCGCGGGATTGGTCTCGGCGCGCCGTCCTTCGTCGCTGTTCCGGTCAACTTCGTCCCCCTCAATGCTCCACCCGGCACGATCGTGATTGCAGTTTGGAGGACCACGAAGAAGACGAAGCCCTGGAGCAGAGATGAGTAGAGAGATTGGGAACGCTCGGGTTTTTCGAGTCCGGATTTTTCAGTTTCTCCAGCTCGGTTATAGTGGCACCAAACACATGTTGCTTATTGCTCGACGACCCTTCTCGAAGACGATGGACAAAAAAAATTTGAACAAACGAAGCCTCGAAGCATTTTCGTATTATCGTGTCCAAGGCTGAAAACTTGTCTGCAATGACGGTAAGACGAGAATGCATCAAGCTCTGTCCATCTCTTTCTGTCGCACGGCTGTAGAGTTACCGCCAAGTTTACGAA
>UCOJ01001852.1:0-19819 GCA_900474305.1 Cecidostiba fungosa
CACACACACACACACACACACACACACACACACACACACACACACACACATAAGCCGTGAAAATCTCAAGCCGCTGCAGAGCTTCCATATATAGAGAGAAGAGAGAAAGAGAGCTCGGAAAAACTATGCGCATTATATTTTATAGTGAGGCCGTTGTGGGTACGACTGCAGGGGGAGAACCGGCCATTGAGCGCAAGGCAGACTTACGAAATAGGATGCGAGGTCGTCGGTGCCAAGCCGACGCCGACTATCGAATGGACCAAGGGAGGCATCCCTCTGCAAAACGTTCGCCGAACGGTGAGTAGATCCATGAGTGCAGCAGCAGAAGAGCGAATAAAAGAGAAAGAGAGGGAAAAAAATAAAGAATGCGAGAGTGGTTTGGCTGCCAGCACGTGTGAGTATAGCTGTGTATAGAGAGGATGTCGATCAAAGAGAATTCTCTTAAGAGAATGTGAGCTATCCAAGCCAGAAGCTTCGATTTCTCTATACATCGACGAACGTGCAGTGTGTGAGAATTATTTTACTTCCTTTATTTTCTTAATGAAAAGGTTTTCTTTTTTTTTTTTTTTTTTTTGAACGACGGCTTAAATTTTCCACAGCAGCTGATGATCGCGAACATGGATAAATGCACTTAGCCGCGCAGGAGGATATCGGTTTAACTAAACCTCTTAACTTTTGCACACCGAGAGAGAGAGAGACTAGCCGCAGCACCGATCGCCGCGCTATAAAGGCAAAGTTGCCTCTCTCGCATCTAATTGGGTCAGGATTATGCTTCCTCGATTTTCGCGAATCGCGTACACATTAATGCCTCCCAAGGCGGAAATTTCTCGTCTCGCGACCAGTGATAATCTCTCCGGGCTCCGGTCACCTGGGACTATAGCTATAGCACGAGTCGAAAACTCTCTCTCGGTTCACGGACTTTTCGATTAAAGTATACGCGGATGCGCGAGAGACTTTTTTTTCACGAGAACGAATCTAGCTTTTTCGTTTTTTGCGCACCGCATGCGATGGGGGAAATGTATGTTCGTTTCTTTTCGGGAGGGAAATAACTAGCTTTTTGTGCCGTTTGCATTTTTCGGGGAATTAAGCCGTGGGATAATTACTGAAAATCCTCGTGTGGCATTGTTGTGTCCCTCCACTCGGCTGTAATGCAAATGTGACGTTTGTCTGCGAATAATGCCCGATTATGTTCGTTCTCTCAGTGCGAATGGCGGATATAAAGTGTATTTTCTTTTTTAATTACTATATGTATAAGTTCGTTAACGAAGCGCTTGAATTAAAAATAACTCGCGACGGCGCTTTAATTAACGGTGTTAAATTAAAAATTTGAAAAATCCGAAGGCGATGAAAAAGTTTTCATTATATAGCTTGAGCAAATTACAATTAAATTCGTATTTCACTGACTATTTTTTTTCTTCGAAACGCGGCTCTCTCATCAAAAGAACTGCTCTCCTCCACTATAATTGATATCGTCTCTTTCGCACCAATGGAATAAGGACATAGTTACATATACCTAGAGCGCAAGGATTTAATAATCCGACAGGCAAACGCGCAGTCTTCCACGCCAATTAAACGCTCTCGCGCGCGCTCGTCTCAATTTATTCTTCTGAATTAATTAAAAGCTCGTTATATGTATAGAAGAGCAGAGATCGTAACGTCGTAACAATAATAAAAAGTTATTTCAATTTTACAACGGCTCTCGATTTCATTTTTCGTTTTTCTCGATATATAGTATACATAATAGAAAAATCCCTAATACCTCATCGCATTCAATATTATATCGCATATTTCGAATACACAAGATGCTGCCTTCTTTACGTAACTCCGCTAACGTTATAAAACCCTCTTCCACTTCTGAGAATCCTTAAACATTCCAGGCAAATAATATATAACCCTATAAATATTCATACAATTTTCTCACAATCGACAACCGACAGCATATTAGATATCCATGACCCGTATAATAACACGCAAGAATGCATACAAAAAAAAAATAATCTTTTTCCTCCACACACACACACAGGTCAGCCCGGATAAGAACACGACGACGAGCATCCTGACCTTCGTGCCGAGCATCGAAGACGCCGGGAAATATCTGTCCTGCCGTGGCAGCGTTCCCGTAATCCCGGATTCTGAAATGGAGGACGGCTGGAAGCTCGATATACATCGTAAGTACTTCCTGAATCTATTCCCGAGCAAGCTCTCCTCGAATTGTCCAGGAGGACTCGAGGGATAATTCACGCCGTCGGCGTCGCATTGTCATGCAAATCCGTACCTCTCTCTCTTTCATAATCCCCTCAAGTGAGACGACTCCGGAGGGGTGTGGGGCTGAAACCTCAAACAAAATCGCTGTGATTTTCGAGCTCCTATTGATACAGTTGCAGCTTCGGAAAATGCTGCGAACTTTCGCGTAAACTGCACACTCTGATGTGTTGTACGCGTGTGTGGAATTTATATGCGCGGCCAGACCACCGTCGTCGATATAGAGTTTATTGCACCTCGGGGATGCATAGATAGATATATACCTATACAGCTTTCCCGTCGTCAAGCTTTGATCGGTGCGACGAACGAGTTTTTATGCACTCTTGTTGACGGTCATTTTTTTCCGCGCGAGACACACGGTTTTTTATCGAACACAAGGGGCTTGTGACGATATGTGAAAAATACTCTTACAACGCAAAGTTTCTCGTAAATCAATTATCTATCGAACTGCATTATAATACGCACATTACAGCCATCAGCATGAGAGCTCAAAGTATGACGTGCACGCGCTTGCAAGTTTTGCTCGCCGGAAGTTCGTGCGTCTGGCAATATCGCGTGTAACCTTCTCCCTACCATCATCATCATCCCCTTTCCAGTTCCGATAGTTCAATCTCAACTCACTCACTCTCTCTCTCTCTCTCTGCTGGCAATCATTACAGACGAGCCGGTAATCACGTTAGAACTCGGCAGTAACTTGAATGCGAGTGCCATTCGCGAGGGTCTCGACGTCTACTTCGAGTGCAACATCAAATCGAATCCCTGGGTCTACAAAGTCTCCTGGAAGCACAACGTAAGTACTTACCACATTAAACGGCTTGAGAGTTGCCGTCGTGTAGATATATATATGTGAGTCAGGAAAAGAAACGAGAACGAGGACGACGCTGCGCTAATCTAATCTAGCGGATATCTGTTGAGAGCGAAAGAACTGTTTTTGTGGAATCGCTTCGGTGCTTTACCAAAATTACCGGGAGGGTGACGTTATCCGGTACGTTATCGGTATTGATGTGGCGGAGGGTTGAGCTCGGAGAAATGCGTGCAGTCTTTTGGGAATGGTTTTTTGGAAATTGAAATAAGCTTTCGCTGTCACTTTGATCGGATTGGATGCAAATTGTATAGAAACTGCAGCAGGCGAAGATATTTGATGAATTCAATTATTACACTTTGCTTTGAAGTATTTTTCGTTTAAACTAGTTTCAAAACGTATGTAATTTTGTTTATTTTAGAATAAAACAATTCTTTCGGTGAATTGTGTTAGCGCAGTAATTGAATCTCACCTGAGAATTACACTTGTCTATCAAAAAATTTCGTTCGCTAGAATTGATTTTTATACTCGGAAAATCAAAATTTCATTTCAACTTTACTCTGTATATGCACAGAATGTTTTCACAAGCGTCGTAATTAATAAACGTACACAGTCGATCCTCGTCACCGATCTCATGCAAATATATCTACACGGTCTTCTGCACTAAAGCACAGCTGCGTATAAATAGAATTAAATCATTTTTTTCCTCTGTTTGTTTGTTCCATGCCTGCGTCTCTACAAATCGAACGAACCTCCAAAAAAAACAGGGAAATCCGCTGTATCACAGTGTGGCAAGCGGTACGATAGTCAGCAATCAGAGCCTAGTACTACAGAACGTGTCGCGCAACAGAGCCGGCGTTTACACTTGCGTCGGCAGTAATCAAGAAGGCGACGGCGAGAGCAATCAGCTGAATTTGGACATAAAGTGTGAGTTTCAGAATTCACGCCGGAACGAGCATCAGCTCTCTCTCGGTCTATATCGATTCCTACTCGCATCAGATGTAGAGAGAGAGAGAGTAGCTGCATCGAAATTGCAGAACCGAAACTTTTGCCTGGCTGGAAGTATGGCGTGGATGGGAAAGTTCAATTCGATCGTTGGGAGAATTTCAGTTTGCCGTATACATGAATTTTACATTCCGTCTAGTCTTTTTTCGTTTTGTTTGAAGCCTGACGGCTATTGTTACCCTCGGTGGTCTCGAAATTGGGGATCGTTGTAGTGATTTTTGTTTTTATACTGTGAATGGATTATGAGAGTTTTTCATTTGGACTATACTAGTACAGTAAAGTAAACGCTTCGATTCAGTGCACTTCAAACGTCGAGTATATATATGCAAACTTTTCAAAGACTCAGCGGTAAATTAGAAATCCAGAATGTTATTCTTTCGAAGGCAGAACGAAACGCAACTTTTAGATCGGGCAGCACGTAAACTTCTCCTCCAAGTCAGCTGTGCTAGTGGTATATATAAGAAAGAGTTGCATTCACTCGATAAAGAGAGGGAGAATTTCCAGTGCTGCGGTCGGAAGCGCTCTACTTTTTTTTGCTAACTCCCTCCTCTCTCACGGTTTTTCAGCAGATGGTCTCTTTTTCCGGAGAATCGCCGCTGCTGCTGCTGCTGCTGCTGGAAATCGAAACCGCTAACTTTCGGAAATCCGGCGCGTGTTTGCTATTAGCTCTAATTAAGCTGGATATGTATACCTTCGGCTACAGTTGGAAATTTTCGCGCGCGCGCGCGAAAAGCACTTATTACGGAATTCCGGTGCAGCTCTCTCTCTCTCTCGGTAACCGAAATATTTCGCTTCGAAGTGAAATTGTTAATTAAATAGTTCCTCCATACCGTTGAACTTTTCTTCAGCTATATACAACTATTGGCTTTTTCATTACCTGCTCATTACGCGCACTTCGAGGCGAGGCCCATCGTGACGAGGCCTTTATATATACGCCCTGTAAACTTGCCTCGCGACGAACTTTGCTTTCAACTGTAATTCTTGTGTATATATGTATATACACGCACACTTGCAACCGAAAGCAAGAAACTCTCAGGACCCTCTTAAGCTATGAGTGCACACTGAGCGCATTGTATTGCTAAACTACAAACGTTTGTTTAATTATTTCCTAGCGTTACTGCTTTACTCGCAATAAAGTTTTGCATTTTTCGCAAGCCACTTTCATCCTGGAACGTTATTCGCGTTATATACCTAATTTTTTTTCGCTGGTCTTGATAAAGTGTGTATACTCAAAAGGAAAGTATACTAAAATTAAACGAACCTCGGCTACTTATAATACCTACGCGTATATTCGCCCGCGCTCGTCTTTATTCAACAGTATGTGGGGCGCTTTTGACTCTCCCGCAGACTGTTTGTCGAGAAGCTATTGCGAACTGAAATTCTGCAGTATTTTGTGTGTGTGTGGGTGCCTTACTTTTAGAAGGCCTGCTGCTTTCCTCTACTTTATACGCTTAAAACTTAATTTATTGCATTTAAATAGTTGCAGCTTATATACCCTGAATTCCCCAAGTTTATCCGAGTGTAAAATTCCCGAACTTTCAAGAGAAACGTTTTCTCCTCTCAGAACCTATTTGCTGCTAAATGCGAAAACGAGAACGGAGATTCAGGACGAAAATCAACCACGCGAGTATATAATTCAAGTAGTATAGGCCGAGATTTGTCAGGCATCGCCTGAAGGAAAAATAAATAAACGAGAGTATGACAAATATCAAAGCCCGTATTTTCCATATCCAATCTACTTTACGATCAGCATCAAAAATACTCCCTTCAAATTCACGTCCCTCGCTCGAGTAAGCTGTTGATACGCGATTCACACGTCGCGCGTTCTCTCGTGGGACACGAAAACTCCTCGACTACTACGTCCCACGGGGCGAGCACATAAACTGCTCTCTACCATATTTACCTTCTCTTTCATTTTATATATATATATAGTCGCACCAGTATGCCGTCCCGGTCAGACGAAGGTGTTCGGTGTGGCGCGTCAGGAGACCGTACGCATAAACTGCGAGCTTGAGGCAAACCCTCGAGACGTCACCTTTACTTGGAAGTTTAACAACACGATGGAAGCCATGGACATACCTCTCGAACTCATTAGCAGTGAGGGTAGTCGCTCGGTGGTATCTTACACGCCCATGACTGAGCTTGACTATGGCACACTGCTCTGCTCTGGTACCAATGAACAAGGAGCTCAAACTGAGCCTTGTGTCTTCCACGTGGTACCTGCTGGTGAGATATTGCTCTTTATTTCAAAATTATTTTCTTTTCTTTTTCAATAAATCATCAAATACAAATTATTATTTTTCTACAGGTCGACCAGATTCGCCGCACAACTGCACAGTACAGAATACGACGACGGACACCCTACACGCGGAATGCGTGGAGAGCTTCGACGGAGGTCTGCCTCAGAAATTCACGCTGTTAGTGGAGCTGGAGTCGAGTCCGGTGTCGTCGAAATCAGACGGCGCGTTAATTTACAATCTGACGAGCAAGGTGCCGGCGTTTAGTATAAGTGGCCTCGAGCCAGGCTCCACCTACCAGCTGACACTTTATTCAAGCAACGCTAAGGGTCGAAGCGAACCTGTCACCTTGCGCACGACGACACTCAACATGCCTGAGAGACGCACCGGTGAGTTGCATAGGAAATGCTGTAACTCAGATGTGTGAGCTTCTGCGACGCGCTTGTGTTCGGCGAGAGAAAGTTATTGTCGTCAATTGGCACTTGTGTGAGAGTATAATATAATAGCAAAGCTCATAGTACACTCCGAGCTTTGATATTTTTGGGTTTATTTTGCATCAATTTCAGTTTTTTTCTGGTTTCTTTTTCATTTTAAAGCTAAATTATAATATTAATTAGACGCGTTAAAAAGCTAATCGATCATTGGTAAACAAAGCTTAGAATAATCGCGAGCCAAAGTGATTGTTAACATTTAGTCCCGAAAAAGCTATCACTCTTTCTTGAGATAGAGAGAGAGAGAGAGTCAAAGAACGTGTAAACATTGAAGAGAAAGTGTGTACAGTCTCTAACTCCATTATCTTTTTAAATTGAGCACGACAGTACTCGTTTCTCTATAGCAGAGCAAGCGAGAAAGAGAGGAAGCCAAGCAGCCAGTTACAAAGTTAGAAAGTGATTTCGGCGCGAGTTGATAAATTATTTTCGCTAAAGTCTTTCCTTCTCTCTCTCCTGTGTGCACCGTGTCCTAGGTATCACAAGAGAGTTGCCATCCGTGCTCTATACATATATACAACTTCGAGCTTGGCCTTCCACATTCTAGAAACATTTCTCTCTCGCGTCTTTCACATTGATTGTCCTCGCCAATGTACATATATATACACACACAGCCGCGGCTATAACAACTCTGTATACATGTAGATATATATATATACAGGACACGGAAAGCCAGCACCATCGATCGACCAGCTAAACAAACGGTTTACTCTCTCTCTCTCTCTCTCGTTCTTCATCTCTCTCTCTCGCTCTCTCTATCCTTATCCTCTAGGAAGGAGAATTGCTCGGCGTGGCTGATCACTTCAACGCTTTCCCGAGAAGAAAGGAGTGAGCTTGTGTTGCCTCACTCTCCTCTCGCGTTTCGCAGACTCGGCAGAGACTATGGAAATCGAATAGGCGCGCGCGCGAAAGCTCGTTTACGTATATAGAGAGATTGTGAGGGAGAGAGAGAGAGAGAGAGAGAACGAGAAGAAGCGATAGCGAGAATCTCTTTCCCGCTGATTCTAAGATTATTCTTTTTCACTTTGGCTCTTTTGCAAGGAGATGTGCGCGCCAAGGGGGAAAAGCGTCGCGATTGAAAGAGAGAAACGCAATTGCTCGTTTTCGCTGGATTTTCATGCGGTTTCGCCTTCGCTGATTGATTGGCTTTCATACATGAGGAACGGATTACTTCTTTTTTTCCTCGCTGTATACTGTAAATTTCGTTATTCGTAATGATGGAATACTTTGTTGCTGCACGTTTTAACTTATCACTCGAATATTCACTGCAGTATTATTATATCATTAAAGTTTTGACTTTAGTCAAGCTCACTTACAGTAATCAAGCTTTTAATAGTTTCGCACTACACACACCAAACTTCACTTTCGTGTACAATAAATTATATACACACACTCTTGTAACATTAATTATATTATAGCAGAGAACTAATATTATGTTTCGGTATATTTTGTCATGCTTAAGCGAAGTTAATTAATTCCTAGAGAGAGGGTCATCACTAAATTGGGTTACCGACACTAATCTTTCGCATTCAATAGCTTAATTTGCATGAAACGCGGCGGCCGGGGGTAATTAAAGTCGTCGTCGTCGTCTCTGTGGCAGAGCTTTCAATTGACTTAATTTTCTAACTCTAATAAAAATGCAAACCGCGAATCCTCGTCTTAGCTAAATAAACCTCTGTACAGAATGAAACTTGATTAACGAATTCATTCTAATACTTACTTAATTCGAACGTTAAAAGAAAAAGATTCTTCGCAATATGTTTTCAGTAGAAAATAACCATGAATACAGAGAAGGTATAACGTAGTAATTCGAACGACACCGTGTAAAGTATATACTCGTGTCTTCGATGCAAGATACATGGAAAAAAAATTTAATAAAAAAGATGTATGCAAATTTTTTAAATTTACCTCCCCGGAGGACCTTATAACTTTTATTACGACATAAAAAAGAGAGAAGCCTGGAGAGAAAAATTTGAATATTTTAGCCTTGATGTAGTATAAGGTAGAGTACTGTACACACAGTATGGGGCTGCTAGTTCGTAGATAGAATCCATAACTCAAGTTTTACTACTTAATACATAAGCACATTATACTCCGATGCATTCTATATAAAGTCCAACTGGAAGACATTTTCCAACGGGTACACACACAGACACACACACCCACGGAATTTTTCATTAAAAATTCGCTCGTGTATGTATGTATATTCGTATAAGAAGGTCGTTGTCGTTTCAACCGCTCGTTTCATACGTTAAAGCTCTCTGGGCAAAAATGGCACGGAGCCACGTTCGAGGCTGTTCTCTCTCTCTCTCTAAACTTCTTTGCAGAGTGAAAACAGCATCACCCAGGGATTTCAGATTCTTAAGCGTTCCCCTCTTAATCGGGATATACCTTGCCAAAGTGATCATCGTTGCTTGAATTACGTATAAATGAATTTTTCCTGAAGTTTGGCAAACTTTTTTTTTTCTTCGAGGGGGTGCAGGAAAAAAAATGAAATCCGTGCTCTACTCGAATGCGAAGATAAAATCTGACTCAGCATCAGGTGTAACTTTTCTCATTAACATATTACATACCTATACTCTTCGTAGAATAACGCTGAAATTCAAAAAGAATGAAATTCAAATATTAACTCTTTGTTTCCACATAGAATCTATGGTAATTAAAGCTTTCCTAATGAGCTCTCACGCTAATTACAATAATACTACATACCGACTAGCTACATCAAACACTTTTAAAATTAAAAAAACAAACACACGCGCTCGCAGAAACGCTCTTCTCTCCGTTGAAAAAAGAAACCAACCCCAAATGACCCCATAGGTGAAAAATCAATGAGACCACCATCGCCGGAGAACTGCACGATCATCGAGGAAAGTCGTTCAACCGTACGAGTGAGCTGCGCCGAGAGTGACTACGTCGACGCGAAAAGTGCCATGTACGTGCTGCAGGTATTCGACGCAGAAACGAGAAGGTTACTCGCTTCGGCGACGAGTATGACGCCCTCGATGCTCGAAGTTACGGACTTACCGGCACAGCGCAGCCAATCTGGTCTTGTGTTATTTCTGAGGGTAATGACGGCTCATGCGACAAGTGATGCCACTATTCTTCATAGCGGACAACTACTGCGCGATGGCAAGAACCCGGAGCACCAGATCTTTCCAGGTATCTACGCCAAGGCTACTGCTGCATGGATATACAGTATGTTTTATGAACCAAGAATTTGTCCCTATTATCCCGAATTCATGTGTCTCTTCGAATTGGTTGATTTGTATTATATTGCCTGATGATTGTTTGTATGACCGTATAATAATAACGAATAGGCGAATTTTCTTTGATATTGGTAGAAATGATAATTTAGAGTATAAGCGTTTATATTCGTGTGAATTTTTGAAATTGCTTTTAGAAAGGTTTTATACAAAAGATTGTGAATGTAAAAATAATGATAAAAGTAATTATGCAGGAATTTTCAGGAACATTGCAGTGTTTGCTGAGCACCAATTATGTAGAGAGTAGTACTTAACATAGAAATGAAAACTGCAAATAGGAAAAATGAAAACACAGTTAAATCTCTTTAGCAAAAGCTTTATTCGTTACTCTTAGTTATTTTTATGTTTAATATCCTTTTGCTCGGCTGTAATTTTGAATTAATTCTAACAAACACAGCTGAATACTGAATACTTGAAAGGTGAAAAATATTAATCCCCAATTTGACGATGCCATAACAATGTATACCCATCAACTTGCATTACTATGGAAATAACAGTAATAATAAACCGTGGCTTAAGAGGATTATACGCGTTGACCCGTGCAACAGTAAAGAAATATATTCTCAGTTTTTAACGCCTTTTTCCTAACGTGCATTATCGTTAAATTAAAAAAAACCTTTTAATTAGACGAATCATTTATTTCGTTCGTATGCATATGCATAAAAGGTATAATGCAGGAGGTACAATTTATCTTCGCGCAATATGGGATGAGTATAATGTAAAAGGGAAAAATGAAAGGAAATTTAATAAACTTTTTGACGCACGTTTTCAGCCATGCTTAAAACGACGCGACGACGATGCTTTGATGGATATTAATGAAAGTACTTGCACATGCATATACACGGCTTTCCTTCAAAATAAGCTTGCCTTATAATGATTTCGCTTGTAGACATAGCTGCATGTTGTGTGTATTTATAAGTTTGCTTTGCTGAAATATCGTCGGATACATTAGCAGGAAACGACTGCGCTCTAAAATTAAATTTGATCTTTAATGTTTTGTAGATATAGTGTAGTGTGTTAACGAAATGTGTACATATAAAATTCATTTAATTGCTCTCATGTTACAATGTAATATTAATATTATAATCATGCCGTAGCTATATTATTATCCTGTAACAACGTTGTTTATTATTAGATTATATCAAACACGAGAGATCGTCACTCATGCTATTGTCAGTGTGTTATAGCTTTTTCCAAGCGAGAAAAAAAAGTACCTATACTCCCCGACACACACCAGTCGACGATAATAAAAGAACGCGTTCAATCGCGAGAAAGAGCATTGCCATCGAAAAACGAACGTGCGAGACGCGCGCGCGTTCACGTCATCGATAGAGCTTTTGCAATGGACTGGAAGTCGCAGAGTAATATAAAAAAAAGGAAGAATATATTCATCGCGGAAATTTATCATGGAATAGTAACAAATAACGTCAGTTTAAAAGACTCGTGAATATATATGATTTATCGAATTTTTGACTCTCTCTCTCTCTCTTTTTTCCCCAAAGTTATCAACTTTTTGTCGAAACTCTCTCTTTTATAAATTCACAAATCCATCAGAGAGTGAGAGGATGAGATATATAAATGGACTTCTCTTTCCTGTCCGTAGCAGTACATCAATTTCCAAACTTATAACTTTTCGATGATAGATGTACTAAATCCCCACGTCCATTTCACACGCGGGATATATGACCTAAACTCGCCTATAACGTATCCGAAATTGATTAAAAATAAAAGCAAGCCCCTCGACAACAGTAACATTTCGAATCTTTATTTCTCCGCATTATATCTATAGCCGTTCAATCCATTACCGTAAAAAAGCCATTACAAAAGAGCGAACGTCAATTCGCGCAAAAAAAAACAAAGAGAAGCGCAGCAATGCGATCTCGTAAGCTCGTCCCCATAAAACGGAAACGATCGAAAGACTAGAGTAAAAAAACACAGCTTGTCTTGTCTTCGCAGCTTTGTCGCCAGTGATCCTGTCGCTATCGGGTCCACTTCTGGGTGTGGTGGTTGGCGCAGCGGCTGGTCTCGTCATCGTCATCTTCCTAATCATACTGGCGTTGAAGTTACGCTATAGACGACGGCCTCAGGATGACAAGGATTCACAACACGACGACGGTGGTATGGCTACTCTTACGGCGCCCAATGACAAGACTGCTTCGTTGCCACTGAGTAGTGATAGTGTCGAGAGCTTCGAGAAGGATCCTGATATTATACCCCATGCGACAGGTCAGTGCACCAGGATATACAGTTGTCTTTTTAGTTGTTCTCGTTTCGAGAGAGAGAGAGACCGCTTAACCCACGGCTTAGTGTTATTGCTGCTGCTGTGTGTCTGTGTCTCTCTCTCTCGGTGTGAGTGCGTTATTTTGGATTGTGTTCTGGACTCGGAGATTAGATCGTTCTGTTGTCTCTAGACTTGTCTAATTTTTTTTACTGAGATTGAAAAAAAAATCCTTTATCTGTTCATACGATGGATTATATGATTATTTATTTATTTTCGATATTCATCATAAGCTTAGTATTGTTAATCGAACGTATTGAAGCATCTAGATTATAAATAACATGCTTTTGTCGTGCAAAAAAAACATACTTATAACACGGATTTCCGAAGGCACTTTCTTGTTTTCCTCATCTTAATAATAGAAGTATGCCACTTATGCACTCATGCTGTAACTGCAAAAAAGTAACTTGTATTTCGATATTATACAATACAAGAAAAATAACGTTGCGCTTTTCTCCGATTGTTTGAGATCAACAGACATTATAAAGTCATAAGAAAACACAACAAAAGCTCTTGTTACGCTCTACTTATATATCTACCTTCAGCAACAAGAAAACAAACTAACCATCACCACAAATTGAAAAACCCGATTTTCCCTTATTGCAGACAATTCATATGCCGAGCTGTGCAAAGGAACATCGCCCCGATACGTACTTCAGCAACAACAGCAGCAACAGCAACAGCAGCAACTGCCCTCGTCTCGACTGGAGCCCGGCTCCCTGGGTTCGATAAACAACGTAAGTGTATAAACTGCGGAGCACAACGTTCTCTCTCTGTGTGTAAAAAAAAAAGTATATATATCCATTGAACATTAGCTGCGTGGACGCGCATGTGGCGAGCCCAGTGGATCGTTCGTTTGCACACAGTAGCCTCCGGCCATATGCGCGACCGACGGCGGAAAAAAAGAAAGATAACGCGTTTACGATGTAGATTTAAACCCGCCGTATCAGCCTCTCTGTACTGCTGATATTTATTTTTTTTTTGCGTATACACGCTCTGCGAATATTTACATCTAATTAGCCTCGAGTTTTCGAATTGTGAAAATTTGTTCGCTTGCAGTCCTGATGTGTATAGTGAAAATTAGCCAACGTTTATTTCTATAGCCACATCAGCCTCCGGTGAATCATTGAGGTGACGATATTGATTAACTTTTCACGTCGTTTCGAGCGCGCGCGGACTTTCAATTTTATTTCTTTTATTAAATATACGCGCGAGTTAAATCGAGTGACGCGTGCAGATGAACGCGTTGAAATTTTAACGCAATATTCGCGCGGATATATGGGTCAAGTTCCTTTTTCTGTCAATACAAAACGAGACCGTATTTTATCGACGATTGTGTGATAGTATTATTATCCAAATAATACCATTTGTTACGTGACTGACAGTCAATTGAAAAAAAGAGAGATAAATGCATTTTCTTTGTAAAAAAATACCACGAAGCCTCTTTCTTTGTTTAGAAACAAGCTCTAGAACTGTACGAAACGATTTCTCGGCAGGCGTCGAAGATGCAGTATGCCGACCTGACGCTGAGGATCAATCGACGAGTACCGCCAAATTGTTACCAACCGGTACCGGTCTCAAGTGTCCAGCGACCGCAACTTCTGCCAATGTCGACGTTACCACGGCGAATGCCGAGCTCCTCAGTCAGTGGCGAACCAACGATTTACGCGCAAGTTGCCGCTGGACACTCGGCCAAGCCAATTTACATACCACCACCTCATCAGTACATGACGAGCAGTCGCTCGGCCGACGATAGCACGGCTGAGACGCCGCTCATCGGCTGCGACAATAAGGTGAGCTTTTTTGACAGTTTTTTTTGTAAGCGTTAGAATATTATATATCCAATCATATGTCATATATCTTTCTGTTTACAGATAACGACTATCAGCGAGGCGGCGAATTCGTGGCGCACAGACCCATCGAACGCAACGACGACGACGACCACGTCGACGACATGACTCTGCGCTGACGCCGAGAGCGTCATAGTTGCCGAAACGATCAACACTGTCCTTTAAGAATTTTTATTATATGGGCCACCGCCGCCGCCAACGCATTCCCTGCGAATCGCCGCGTGTATTATATTATATATTTCGAGCGATATGTACGTGTGGTGGAGGAAATGAAATAATACCGTCGATGAACGACGTGATATTGTAATACTGTTAATAGAGCGGATCAGGGTCCGAAGAGCAGACGCGCTTCTGATGATGCGTTTTCAAAGCTTATGTAATACGCTGGAACACACGTCAGCGCGCGCGCGCTCTCTCGGCGATAAGATTGTACAAAGTTTTTATTTATCGCAACCCTCTCGTGAAAGAAGGAAAAGAAAAAGGGTCTCGATCATATAACGAGTAGTTGACTTATGTGAGTTATTTATATATAAATATATACTCTTTATTTTCTTAATAAACAATGTGTATTATTTTTGTGGAAGCGACTTGTCCCGCGACATTATATACTATACTCTCGTATGTTACACGCTATACACACACACACACACAAACACACACGATTATTAGGACTGACACACCTGCTGATGTGCGCTGATTTTATGAAATTTAGAGCATATTGGTTGATATAATTGAATGTCGCCTCTGTAATCTTCTGACTTATTGTAAAGTTGGAATTGAGCTTTGTCACTCGAATTGGGTGACAGTCCATTAAGATATATAAATGAATTTATGTATATTTTTTACTAGAGATACACATACTAAAAGAATCGCGCGGCTTAAAACTTGTAAGATGTATCTCAGCGGTATTCAATTTCAAGTTGAATATTTCACCATCAAGTCAGACGTTTTGATTATTATGAGCATTGGAAAATTTTATTGACTTTATTATTATGAGTAACGATCGTTGCGTCGAATTTTATTGCACATATACCTAGAATGTAGATGTTATAAGTATACCACCGTATGGTTAATTTAGCAGAATATTGATAATTTTTAAACGTAATTATCGTAGTCTTCGAAACGAATGCTTTACTTTAGTTTTGAATAGCGAGCTCAAAGCGTAACTATACATATTTATATATATATTTAAATTATATTGTGGCATTTAATGAAAATCCTAAGATCCGTCCGAAAAAAAAAATTTGAAAGCTAAAAAGGTTTGCCCTGCGTTTGATGGAGATTATATAATGTAAAACTTTACTACGATTTGTTATGGAAGAAAAATCAAAGAGATATGAGAAAAAGATTTGAAAAACGTTTTGTTGATTATTCGACTGCCTGAAGCACTGTCGAAAATTATGCCAGACTCTTTATAGAACAGGCGCCTTAAATGTTATGCTCATTGTTAGTAAGTATATATTGACGCATACACGCGCGGCGGCAACGTATAAAAATTACATTTCGCCGCGAATAAAATTTGTTCAGAGATTATAAGATTATACGGTTTTCATTGAAATTACGCGCACAATACGAAATTCGTATTGCACCGCCGGAATGACGAGCAAAAAAATATTGTACGTACATGTTTATAATTTTTTACAAAGACTGACGCGTGGAAAGTAAAAAGAAAAAAAATGTCAACAAGTGTAAAAACGTGGAACGTATACGAGGTCTAAAATCCCTGCATTCCGAATTGGACGGTCGTTGTTCCATATTGTACTCCAGTATACATAATATCTATATATATATATACTTAGTTACAGTTTTTACAATTCGTAGTGCCATTATTACCTCGAGATTGACAATTATAGTATGTACATTAAAAAAATAATAAAACAATTTGTATAAGCGACATTTTTTCTTTTGTGGCAAATTTTACTTATATTGTAAATTATTAATTAATATATACATATATTGATATTTCTATTGGATATTTGATTGATGCATACATATAAATATATTTCAAGTATAAAACTTCAAGTTCAACCGCGATGCCATAATTATATTCCACAAAATAAATTATGTAGCAGTAAGATTTTTAATGCATAAGATATTATTTAATTTTGTCGTTATTAAATGCGTTTATAACTAATGTACAAATAAAGTTATTTCCCCTTTCATTCCAACTGAAGCTTGTAATATTGCTTGATATAAAAAAGACCACAAATGACTGACAAGTTTGAAATATCAATGCACATATAATAATTATCTCCGTTTGCCTTTCATTCGAAATGATCTTTTATTGAATAATTACTTTGAAAATGTTTAAACAACGAATAAAAAGAACTTTACTGTACAAAAATGCACTGTTCTTTTTTGTCTTTCTTTTCATTCATTCCACAGATCAAGTTTGTACAGTTCTTCTGTGTACATTAAACACTTTCGTATGTACACATTTTCTTACTAAATACAAATAGTTTATATAGTACATGTGATACAATAAGGGCGGTTGAAACAACTCAAGAATGTACTAAATAAATTAGAAACAGTAATTTAATGTTTTTATGATAAAATAATTAAAAAAATCTTCAATGGCAAAGCACAAAAAGTTCTACTTTTACTTAAATTAGAAAATAACTGTAAATTAAAAAGATTTGAATGCAGTAATAGATTAAAATAAATTGACACGTGTGAATAAGCCGTTATTGATATGAATCGGCCCTAATAATTTTATAAAAGTAAATGTTAATTCAACATGTGTGAAGGATAACTTGAATTGTTGAAAATATTAACAACACAGGGAAATTTTTCACTATGTAACAGCAAATCTCAAATCAAAAACTTCCTTGTTACCAAATATTACGGTCATGCGACATTAACATGGCCCGTAAGAATGCGATTCATGTATGTATACAAAAAAAATTATAACAATTTGACTGTATATGTACTACACAATTTATAAATCAAGACTCAATTTAAAACAAAAGTTAAATAAAGTAACATGTACGTATTAATAAAATAAAGATAATATAATTCTAATGATTTCGTATTTTTATGTAAGGTTAAAAGTAAATCCTGCATTTTTCTACTTAAAATATCGATCTCTTATTTTTTAAATTCATATAAATATGTAAATGTATGTACAGAGTATTGTTTGCAAACCGTTCATAACAGCATGCCTTAAGTTAGCAAAACGTATTTCTAATTAACTGTTAAAGTTATGATATTTCGAATCATTTTTACAATTTAAAAAAATGCTATAAAATCATTTCATTATTTTTAAATCTACGCAAGCTTCCTCGTCTAAATCTAGTGATTCTGGAGTTTCTTCTTCATCAATTAAATCCCCATCAAAATAAAGCTTAATTTTTGCTTCAGGAATTCCTAATTCTGTGGAACACTTTTTTAACAAACTTGTAAAGGGTTCATCATTTTTCAAACTTATAGCTAAAGTTCTCTTATCTGACAATTGAATCTTAATCTTGCAAGCGTTTTCTTGTTCTTCACTTTTCGAATTCGTTTTATTTTTCTTCACAATTTCTGCACTTACAACTCCTCCATCTATTCAAGAAATAACGTATACACCATGATTCTTTGTTATTTTATAAACATAAAATAATTATAAGAACAAGAAAATTCAATAAATATATTTTACCTAATATGTCTATAATTGACCAGTCAATGGAAATAGGCGTATCGAAAGGAGTTATACGCTTCTCTTTCTTAGTTATGAGTATTTGATCTTCGGGAACTCCTTCCAAGTTGGCAAAATATCGGAAAACCTTTTGGAATGTTTCATTCTGTAATAAAATTTTTGAACTTTTACAAGTAATCCTAAAATTTTAAGCTTTGATACTTCATTTTAGCCTTTAGACAATTCTTTACTTACCCTTTTGATTTCAAAACGTTCCACCTTATTGGATTTCCATAAAACCTTAACACTGACGTCGTAATCATCAGTATTGGCCTTTTTTGCTGGTGGCGGGGATCCTATTACTACATAGCTGTCGTTTTCATCTTGCGAAAGTTCAAACGAGTCGCCATAAGTGTCATTAAGTTCACGTTCAATACTATCATTAATAGAAATATTTGGATCTAAATTGGAGGGAATCTTAAAAGAAATGGTATAATTCATTATTTGAATTTATAATTCACTTAATGAAAAAATGTAAAAATTTTACTTACAGCACTTTTTCTTTTGTTTGAATTTCCATTTATACTACGTGATTTAGTATTTGATGTGGTAACACTTTCATTGTCATCATCATCATCTATGCAGTTTATCACATCTTCATTTGCAACTGTAGTTATAATTTCATCTTCATCTACTTCGTTTTCTGTATCGGGTTCTTCTACAGAGGCAGAATCATTGGTAATGGCTGCTTTTTTTCCAATGGTATTAGTATTTTCTACAGTTAAAACACTGAAATAACAAAAAATATAAATAATATTCATTTTATTTCACTTTAATCAATCAATATATCACCATATTACTTGTTTGATTCTTCAACAATCATATCATAGTCTTCTTCATCATCATCATCTAAGATTTTGTGTGCAGCAGAACGATTCAATGCTGAGCACAATATGAAAAGAAAATCAGTTAATACATATTTATAGAATATTAAAAAAGTATAATAAATAATTAAGTTTGTACCATTGAGTTTAGAAGCTGCATTAACATAAAGGTTACAACCGTCATCATCGGATGAACTATCTGATAAATCCATTATGTAATGTTTGACGAAGAACTAAAAAAGCCATAATCTAACATCAGTAAGAAAATCTTTTTGGGAATATTTGTTAAATTAAAAATGCATACATCATACTGACATATGTATACGACAAAGAAAAATTTGAAAAACTAACCTTAAAAAAATATTATTCTTCACCTCGTGATGAACGCTCGAGCATATTTTATAATAAATTTGTTCAGCAACTTATTTCTTTTCGTCCAATAAACACATTTTGACAAAAACAACGAATAATCTTGACGAAAAGTAGTATAAAATGTACTGTGAACCGCAAATATTGTCGGTGTTTATCAACGCTTCAAAAGTTCCAAAAGCAAACTGCAGATGCCCCCCACCCCCACCATTGAAAATTGCGCGCGCAATTTCTGCAGTTTTGGAGCATGCGCATTCTCGTGAGCGCGAATTTTTAAATAAAATGCAATATTTCTGCAGCAGCGTGCATTTCATCTCCTATATTTCTACAAAAAGGTGAAGTTGCCCGATACTAGTAAGCTATCATCTTCATTTTTTTTTCATTTTTTTCCAGCATGAAGTGTATGCAAAATATCGAAAGGCTTCTATATATGACTGATCGCATTTGTAAATAAAAACTTGTGCTACTGTGCATCCGAAGAAAAGTCCTCTTACAGATTATTAGTAATTTAACAGACGACTCTAAAATGGATCTGATGGGCCTCGTGCCGAATTGGGAGTCTGATAATGATAAGGTAAATTGTAAATTAAAGAGTTACATATAATATTATCCACATAGCAACAACAACAATAAAAATGTTCTGCTGCTATCAGCGAGGACCGAAAATCGTCCACGAATGTAGACAATCACCTGACGAAGATGAAGTGGATAATTTAATAAAAGGAAACGATCTCTTCTCTCGCTTCAACCGATGGGTCACTCGAA
>UCOJ01001853.1:0-19853 GCA_900474305.1 Cecidostiba fungosa
CAGTTAAGAGTGCTCCACCTTTATGTTAGAAGTCTGATTTTTTAGCAGCGCCCCCACGTTACACCTTCATAACCATTTAAACAAACTTAACAGTCGAAATATGGATATTAGGCAGTTTCAGCACGTGTAGTAGGTATTAAAGAACATTACAAAATTAAGTTTTCAAAAAAAAAGTTCAAATTAAAATTTTATTTCGTCGGACATGTTTTAAGAAGCAGTGGCCATTGTACTAACTACAGTTTGACTTTGTCCGACGAAATACGTCGTTATTATTTAGTTTTAATTGCTACATTTTTTTAAGCATTCCTTAATACTTATTGCAAGTGCCGAAACTTGATTTATAGTGATAAAGTTCGTCAATTAATTATAATAAACAAAAAACGTTTTCTACGGTAGGTGGCGGGTCGATCGAGGGGTAAAGCACTCTTAATATATATACTAGGGGGTTTCCCCGCTGCTCGCCAATCCTTATGATCTTTATTTTCGGTGATGTTTTGAGCACGAGCGCCCTCGACTCCCACTCGTGTTCAAAACATTACCCTTGCTAGAAAAAGTCAATTTTCCCCCGTAGTTGCAAAATATACTATTCCGTACCCGTTCCGTACATACAAATTTTTTGTATCACTCATGCTCGGAAAGTGCCGCATAAGAGGGAAAGTTCAATTTATTCAAATAATACGTATCGCACCTCACATAGATACAAAAGAGGACAAAACTATCGCCAACTGAATAATACAGATCTACAATACATGATGAGCTAATAATTATCAAGAATTTAATTACAAAAAATACAGTCTTGTTCAAATAAATAAATTAATATAAAATCACTTTTTAAGAGTATAAAAATATTATCAACCATGCTCGACCATATCCCTGCAAGATCTGCCATTGCCTTGTATTGTCTTGTAATCTTCGCATTCGCAGATCTTCTGCACTTCGCCAGTAACGTTCATTATTTTCGATTCACTAATAATAATCCTTGGAACTCGGAAGCAGAACTGCTCGCAGTTTCCATTTTCAATAGCACATGGATTATCGCTCTTCACTTTCTGCACTAACTGACCAAATATCTTCACGCCAGCTATCAATTCGTTCGGATCGTCCTCGATCATAGGAGATAATCTTCTAGCACCCGATCCCGTCAATTTATCGAACCTCCAAATACTCGTCAGGTTTGCGACGTACGCGTATCGCTCGTAAAGACTAACGGACTTCGGATGGTGAACTACGGAAATGTCGATGCTTTTAACGTCCAAACCTTCCAGAGTAGCACTTATAAGTTCAGTAGCATTGGGATTGAACCAGTACAGCCTATCCACTTCGTGGTCTATCGCGAGTCCAGTTTCATTTACGAATATCGTTTCATCACTCAAAAACGGCGTCATTTTTAATCCACACTTCTTGTAAATTCGGCCTTCATTTTTGTAGAGTATTGTAAAATATTGGCAGCCGTTGTTAGGGTGGACTACCAGAGAAGTCGGATGTCCCACGCCGTAATGAAACGTTCGCAGTGTCTTCCAAAAGTAGGTGTTCTCTTTTGGTCTAAGAATTACCAGAGTAGTGTTCTCCGCAGTATCACAATTGTCTTTTACGTAATGCACGTCGTTCGTTACCCAATCGAACGAAACATCTCTAATACAATTGTCTCTATAGTAAATTCCCTGAGGTTCTTCATGAGTCAAATTGACGGTGTTGATGGAATGATCGTCGCTGAATACAATGGTCTTTGTATAAAAATTGTAGTCAAAGTCAATAGTTCTCTTGCTATTCAAAACTGTTGTGTGAAAGCGAATAGGTAGTATCGCATCACTGAAAGCCTGTTTCTTATCGTCGAGGATTCTCCCTCTAAAGAACTCCCCACGTGCGTACAAGATATATTCTTTGACTGGTTCGCAGTTGTACGACTCATCCTTTAACTGGTAACCAACATAACAGGCACACGTGTGGCCACCGTTAGCTGTAAGAAGACAAAGCTGTTCACAGCCTCCGTTGGTATCCTCACAGGGATTGTTAATATTGGGCCCATCACCAGTGTACACCTTTATCGCTTTCGGATCATCAAATGGTAACTGTTGAAAGTCACTTTCACTACACACGCCGTTAGTCGTGGTGCACGTCCATAGCGTTCTGAAATTGGAATTGAATGGAGGTCTCGTCCAGAAGAGTCGATTTCCTGAGACACCAAGACTCACGGTTGTACTGGAGACGGTAGCTACGGTTAGCCGGTTGTTACCATCGTAGTCGGAGCTTTCGATAGTCATGAGGTCAGACCAGTAGAGCTTCGGTGTTTGGGTGTCCACACATAAGGCTGTCACACCTAAACTTACGACTATTTTCTTGAGATAAGTTCCGTCCATGTTACCTTTGAGTATCTGGGAAATAAAATCGAAAAATCAAGTTGCTTATACTTTATCCAACACTACGAATGTTATAGAAAAAGAAATGCTACCGAATCTGATTTTTGCACAATGAACATGATACCACGTGCTTGATCCAGATCTATGTCAACTGGGTTCTTCAGATCTGAAACAGCGATTCCGAATTTCGTACTTTTCGGATCGTACACGTTCAATTTCCCAGCATAGCCATCAAGTACGTAGACTTTGTGGGTGACGAAATCCACGGCTATAGAGTTTGGATCCCATTCTCTCGTCTGGGTGAGATTGTGAAATTTCGTTGAGAGAGAATTCACCCAGGATGAACCGAATTCTCGCCAATAAATGGTATCTTTCTTGTAGAGATCAAACGCAGCGATGCCTCTCGAGGATTTCACCAATTTGGTCTTCTTTTGACTATTGAGATCCAGTGCCCAAAGGTCCCTCTCGTCGCTTACGAGGAGAGCTTTCGAGTAATCGATAGCTACATCTCCGGAACTACCTCCACCTGAATTCGATAAATTATTAGTCATACATTTTGTGAACACGTTTTGATGATATACAACTATAATATCGTATAAAATTTTACCTGTCAGAATGACGACGACTGCAACGACGGTAACAAGCAGGAGCACACCGATGACTCCTGCTATAACGAAAATAGTATTGGAAAATAGCTGCTTGAAATGCTGCCACATAGAATCTGCTGTTATTTCTCTCACTTCGTCACTGATTCGACCCATTTTTTATCGTCAAATTTTTCGACAGAATACGATAAACTACGAACACATTTTAATAAAAAAGGTAATCGAATTCTAATAAAATAACACTTTTTTTAGGAGCGACGAAATACACCGGCATGTGATAATGTGATGCTTCAAGATACTGATATGTATACGGCGACAAGTACGATGAGACACAGGTAGACAACGCGCGGCATTTCAAAACTCAGAAGTGTCGCTGATAAGGCACATGATTCATACGGCAAAGTGGAGTAGGTGTGCACATAAAAAGAATGTATGTGTTATATATGAATTCAGGTCCACAAAAAAATATGTAACAGGTAAATATAACATTTTTGTTACTAAATTTTAAAGAACTTTGTTGAGATTTATTATTCGACTATGTGATATTCAAATTAGCAAGCCCCTATTTGTACGTTCCATTCTCATTTACAAATCACACAGGTGCGGACGCGTGAAAATCTTATCGGACCCGCTTATCAAAAGATGTGAGGCGTAACGTGTGCTGTGTAAAAAGAAGCGAGTTTCAAGTAAAAGCGGTGTATGAATCTTTTCACTTCCGTTCGAGTTTAAAAACAGTATACACAATTTTTTTTTAACTAGAATCATTCATTACATAATTGAATAAAGAACTTTTGAATCTTTTAGACTTATCATCAGTTATTCAAATAAGATAGCGTTCCAAACGTCTGATATGAAAGATTATAGCGATCCCTACCCAGCCGACAGTTGATAAGTAAGATGAGGCTACTCATTTTACATTATCTGTAAACATTTGATAAGGTAGAAAACGATTTGTAGAGAAAATATTGGAAAAACGTAGATTTTATTTATCACTATTGTTTCGCAAAGTACATCAACACAAACAATAATACTTTTACATGACTAGGTTGAAAATGTCCTTAATGCATTAAAAATCACAACTGCAAAAACGACAAGTAGACTGTTACTCAGAGACGAACTGCCTGACATACCGCATTCAACCTTATCCTGAAGACGTTCCAGGATTTCCTCATACGTTTGACCGTGTCGAATATCGGCAACGTGTTTCTGCAGATGCTGCGTGTTATCCTGTAAAAATAAAAGTTGGTTTTATACACCTATTGATGAAAATAAAATAATGAAGGATTGAGGTATACTCACTGGGAAAATCACATCAGACTGACCCTCGTAAGGTCCATACAGTGTGAACATTGCTGTTTCTCGATCGTAAGTTCTTCCGAAGAACCGATCGAGCGACAAGAGCATCAAATAAATTTCCTCCTTCCTCACTTGCGTAATGTTTTTATTTCCTAAAACCTGCGAGGGACGAATTTTCTCGTGATTTGCTACGTCAATAAATATTATTTTTATTATTAAATTCATATGAGATAATTTTACCGATCCTAAAGTAGTCTCTGCAATAAAGCAAGGCTGTGCTCCTTCGTACGTTTCATCCTGACACAGCATCTTGTAGTTCATATGGAATATCGAAAAACCTGAAAATTACAATAAAAATCTAATATCTCTCAAGTTTCAAAACAATAATTTTAATTCAGCAATAAATCAAGTATACCTGAGTAATATTTCTTAGCAGCGCTTACGTTAACAAAAGCGACATCTCCCCCGTTCATCAAGCATTTAAACGTATTCTCTTCTGGTCCCAATTTTTTCTCGAAATGCGTCCGATTACACAAAGAGTACAAATTCTTCGGCACCGTAGTATTCTTTTCATTTAGTCCATAAACACAAGATTGATTGAAGAACTGAGATATCGCCTTGTCATCCTCGCAGTCCCACTCCGACGAGCTATTTCTCAAAATGGAGAAGAACGCATTCCAGCCTGCGGAAAAGTGATTATTCGCAATCTTTTCTTCAACTTTCACAAAAATTATTTCTTACCAACGCTCTTGTAGCCAGTAAAGCAAGCGTTCGAGCCCTTCAAGTCGTTGAAATTCTTGAACTTGGCGTCTTTCCTTACAATAGCTGCGAATCTACTTGCCTCGAGATCTTTATTGGAAATTATATGAGCGATCGGTGTCAAATTCATGCTAAAAAAATCAAAATTACACAAACCACAATTTTTGAGAATATATTTTCACAATAAACTACAATACCTCCTCGCATGCAACTCTTCCTCGGGTTTCGCGACGTAAATATCGCAGCGGTCGTCCCTGACTGCGTTGAGCGCTGATTTTCTATCCTTCTGCTGAATGCACGAAATTCTCGGCTCGACATCGACTGCGACAGCCGCTGCTTGCATCCATCCGCACTTGCTCGCCTCGATATTCGAGGAGACGCACCAACGTATCGTCCTGTCGGGGTGACACGTCGATTGCACCTTTGAACTCGAGTAACCCGGGACTAAAACATATTTTGTGTAATAAGCGTTTTATGATAATTTTTCAAGACATTAATTACTGTTAGGATGTAGAAAAATGTGTGTTACATCGTCTGGTGTAATCTTCGGGTGTCAAAGCCGGCGTCATGTTAGCCAAGTGAGAGAATTTGTAGGAGGCATGGATTACCGGATAAAACAGTTTTCCAGAATTTCCCATGTCAGTCACTGTCTTGGATACACGATCGGCAACATCGCTAAAATAGACGAGAGTTATTTTCTGAGTATTTTTTTAATCAAAAATCTGTTATATTTACCTTCTCGCTACAATAGTGGGCCTCGGTTCAGTGATCCACGTGCAAGTTTTGTTTTCAGACAGGGGAATAAACATACCGTCAGGGCAAAGCATGCTAAATCCGTACGACGTTAGTTCCTGATGTTTGCGCGTGACAAAGATAAATTACACTTTTAATTACGGGCAATTATATATTACATTACTCAAAAAGATGTGTCTTACTGCGAAATGCGACCTGGCGTCTTCTCGATTAAGCCAAGCGATGTCCCCAACGTTCTCCAACAGACAATTGATCGCACCTTGCATACCGTAGAATCGGTCACCTTCGTAGCAGCCAACCGGACTTCCACATAGGGCGCATAGGTTTTTGTACTTGGTTTCTAAGAAGCAGTTTGTTTATAATTAATATTTTTTACGCTTAATTGTTGAGTACTATACTTACTCAATACTCCGTCATAAGCTGCATCAAGAGACCAGGGTCCAGCTATGCAAGCCGATTCGAAGTGCTGGGACAGATCGGCTATTCGATTTTCCAACAGTGTCTTCTTAGAGTCACATTCTTTCGTTATAAGCCACCTCTCGAAGTACTGCACAGAGATTTAAAACGATAATTTATTTAGGTATAATAAAAATTTATATAATCGTATCTTTATTTTTATAGACTTACCGAGGTGTAGTGGTAATGGTAAGTCGGTGTGTATCCCAGCTCGAAGCCGATGTAACAAAGCCTCTTATCTTTCGTGATCCACGTGTTGTCAAACTTATTTTTCACGAGAGCAATCATCTCGACGTCGTGCTGTGGCTGATCTATAACAAATATATATGAAGATTTTTATATACTTTTATAAGAGAAGACTGAAATACTAACTTTCAGAGAACATTTTCAGTTCGTGGGTTATCAAAACGTCGCTTTTGTCGATGACATCCGTGTGGAGGATAGTCAAATCTTCAGGCTCCAGTACTGTGAAATCCACTAATCCAGAAACCAGCATTCTCAAACACGTGAGCCTGAAAAATAAATTGCCAGCTTTATGATAATACGTTCGTGGAATAGCTTACGAGTTATGTATAGGTATATATAAAAAAAATGTATATATACCTATCGTCAACTATTACACAGTTGATTTCGCTCGCTTTTTGCTGGATGTCCTTGCAAGTTCGCATCAAGGCATCGTTGGTCCTCGACAGCTTTTTAGTTGTAGCGCAGAATTTCACTGTTGACAGAATAATAAAAGATTTAATATTCTCATATTCAAATTATGGTCTGATGTATTTTGAAACAACGATACGAATGTTATTTCCTGAACGATCCTATAAGGACGTAATTCAATCAATCATTGGACTCAAGGTTTTCACCGCAACAACATACAATAGTCAGAAATCCTCTCTCTCTCTCTACCTTCGAATATAAGCTTTGCAATCTTAGCGTCGACCTGTGCCTTCATAAAAAGTACAGAATCCAGTTTTGAGTCTTTCAAAAAAGACAGTCGAAAAAGCCGGGGAAATATCCTGCGATGTTTACATTATTACAGAGCGAACCACACAGACGCGATTGTCAAGGCTGAAGAAGAGGAAAAGTGAGCGAGAACATCACTGAGTCATTTGCGTGTGTCTGCGGGGACTTTCAGTTATATCTCGTCGCTCCTGTAGAATTACACCGTAAGTTGCTGTGATTATGTGAAAGAAAAATCTGTTTGAGCTCTTTGATAATTTTCGGAAGATTATTGATTATAGAAGCTTGATTTACATATAAAACGTGGATTTATTCGAGCGACTCGCATATACGTTATTTATTTTGCTCTATTGATACAGGTGAACAGAATTTCTGGAATAATAGAAATAATAAAGCACTATGTATGAAGTTGGAGCGGTTTTTAATCCAAAAAAGTGAAAGCTTAATTTCTGTTCCGGAAATTATACATTGGCGAACTTTCTATCTTGAATTTCCTAGATCAAAATATCTAAAGCGCCGAATTACTTTTTTTTTTAATTAATAATAAACGATACTCACAAGCACCTGCGTCCACAGTGTTCTTCCAGAGCTGTAGACACGAGAACACAAAGATCGTCCACAATATCTTCGAAGCCATGTTAATTTTCAAAATTTCTCACAGACACACGAAGAAAGTACAGTATAGCAACGTTGTTTACTTTACAAGACACACTTTAAATCCATAAAATTCTTCTACACTTTCACTTTCATCCTTACCGGTAAACAAGTCAGAAATGCATCATACCGATCGCATCAGTATATCTCGTTATAATCAAACAAGTATATATTCAAACTGTACAACAAAACTGATTCGAACGTAATATATATATAGCGCACGCGCGCGCGGCTTCGAAACGACTGCGGGCCCGAAAGTCGCGACGGCAGACACTCCGCTTTGTAATAAAAAGAAAAAAAGAAGACTCGTTGTATATACGAGCCGCTGGAGGAATATTATATCGGTATCAATTTACTTTCTAGTGGGGGAAAATCACGTAGTTGCGGTACTGTTCAAAATGCGAAATTTGCCAGACAGCTGTTGTTGCCACTTTTTTTTTATCGCTTTGTGTAGTGCCACGAATCTAAAATTTTTTTCGCATGTTATAGTGGAATGTTTTTGTGAGACTTATTATCGAATAAGATCGAATACTAATTAGTTGTACAGATTGGAATTTTTTCGTTATACAATTGTGTAGACAGTTTTATTTCGCTAAAAAAATCTGACGTACAAGTACTGTGCACACGATACACTGAGCACTGCGAAATTGGAGTAAGACAACTGATTTGAACGGCTCTTGAATTGGCTTTTAAAATTTTGTTGTAGAACTTTTGGTAAAACCTGATCTGACTCTTCGTCATAGCTAACATAACGTACATCGGACGAAGTTCTTTGTAGCTTCATTGTTGCATCCTTGAAAAAGAATAAATTTTTTATTGCACTTGAGTAATAAACTTTATCATATTTCAAAATTTAATTACTCACAGGAAACAGTACGTTCGACTCATTGTCTTCGAACAGTCCATACATTTCCAACATCGGAGTTTCTCTATCGAATGTTCTTCCAAAATACCGATTCAACCCCAAGAACGTTAAGAAGATATCATCCTCTTTAACTTTCGTTAAATTTTTGTGTACGAGAATCTGTAAGGAAAGATTGAAAAATGTATTTATTTTCTCACTGCTATTTATGAGTCATATTACCGAGCCCAAAGTAACTTTTGCTAGAAAACACGAGCTTTGTTCGTCGACTTCGTTTTTAGGACAAAGCAATCTATACTTGAAATTGAATACGACCTTACCTGAAAAGATATTTCGAGATAAGACGACGCAGAAATTAATATATTCAACAACAAGTGTATGTTGGCCAAAAATTTTAGCTTACGTGAAGCATATGCTCTTACGGCGCTCACGTTTACAAAGGCTACATCTGCGCCATCCTCAAGACACTTGAAGGTCTTTTCTTCCAGTGTTAAGTTTGATTCTGTGTTAACAATTACGTTCGATAATTTTTTTGGCAACGATCGTGTGTAGAGAAGTAATTAAATCATTACCATTGTTTTTGCACAGCGAGTACAAGCTTTTTGGAAAACTCTGGTTTTGAGCGCCAAGATTCAAAACGCAGCTTTCATTGAAAAAAGTCGAGATAGATTCTACGTCATTGAGACGTTTTCTATCCGAGTTATTCTTCAAAGCTAAATAGACAGCATTCCATCCTAGATATATTGGAAAAATTCATTAAATAACTAATCTGAATATACATATAATCCAATCAAACATACCGACACTCTGATAGCCAGAAAAGCACGCTTTTGCATCTTTCAAATCATTTACAGTTCTAAATCGCGACTCCTTTCTCACGACACCCGCAACGTTATTATGCTCGTCCTTTTTATTGGCCAACATCTCAATAATCGATTTCAAGCCGAGTCTACACATAAAAATTCCATTATAATTTTTACAAAACTATATACAATATAATTTCGAATTTATCAACATATATACATCATCACAGCAGCATAATATACTTTTTAGATTGAGATCTCTCGTCGGGTTTAGCCGCAAAGACGTCAGATTTGAAAGTGCTCACAGCTCGAATACATTCATCTCTGGTTGGCATTTGAACGCAGGTGAAACTAGGACTGAGCTCCAGTGCGTTTGATGCTCTCTTCAATGATTGACACTTTCTTGCTTCAAGGCTGGAAGATACGCACCAGCGAACGATGCGCTTTGATCGACATGTCGATTTAGCTTTTACTGAGGCGCTCGAGTATCCTGGGACTGTTTTGTTTTTTTGTCAATATTGTATACGAAAATAAATTGAATTGGCAACTCCAATTCTGATATGCAATTTGTTTTGATTGCAATGCGCTTACGTTTTAGGAGGTATTCCTTTGTGCTCGTTGGTTTTGCCAGTTTTTTCAAATACGAAAATACGTATGACGAGTGTATTACTTGGTAGAATTTACTCTTCTCTTCGCCTGTGTCTGTTACTTTGTCGAGAACGATGTGTGCGACGTTTCTGGAAGTATGAATGATTTGATTTTTTTTTCGATTTATTGTTTTTTTTTGTTTACGTACTTGTTTGCTACGATTACTGGTCGTGGATCCACAATCCACGTACACGTGTCGTTCATCTTAGAAGATAAGGTTCTCACTGTTCCATCTGGACAAAGCAACGAAAATCCGTACGATCCTAATTGCTGGAAAATCAACGGCGTATGATATACAAGCTAACGTGCTTGCACGGCTGTACATACGGTTGCCTGCCACAGGCGCTATATACCGCTGCTGATGTTTCTATAGTATAGTAACTTACCGAAAAATACTTTGATGCATCGGATCTACTAATCCACGCCAAATTTCCAATACCTTGTCGCAAGCACATCAAAGCACCCGTCATACCGTAGTATCTGTCGTCATCGTCACATAAATACGGGTTACCACAGAGCGCACAAAGATTTTTATATCTGGCTTCTAAGATCGTAATTGAAAAAATCGATTATTGAACAATATGAGAACCTGATTATTATGTTATCATCTTACTTAAATCAGCATCCATTTTTCGGTCTAACGACCAAGGGCCAGCAACACAAGCCGATTCAAAATGTTCTGATAAACTCGCTATGCGATTCTCAAGCTCGTTCTTATTAGGGTCACAGCGTTTTGGGAATAACCAGCTTTCAAAGTACTGCAATCATTAAATTTACGTGAATAACATTTTTTTTTTTTTTATTAAAAGATGCATAACTGCAAACTCACAGTAGTGTAGTAATAATCAAACTGCGCCACATGGCTAGTTTCAAGACCCAAGTAACATAACTTTTTTCCCTTCGTCTTCAAAACATTATCCGAGTCACTCTTCACCACAACAACCATCTCCACTTCTCTTTGGGGTTTGGCTGAAATAAAAATGTTGAATTAGAACGTAATAGTACTCAAAAAGAAAAATATTTAAAAATTGTACGAACATTCAGCAAACTTTCTGAGCTGATGAGTCACAACGATACCCGATTCATTATAGTCGCCCATTACTCGTAAATCTTCTGGCTCGGCGACCATAAAATCGGCTTTCCCAACCGACAGTAGTTTCAAGCATGACAACCTTTCGGAAAATATATAGGTATATGATTTATCCCTTATAAACTCTAGCCGAGTATAGATTTTACATATTTATTTTTCATTATACCTGTCAGCTGCCTCGACGCATTGTATTTCATGCTGAGCTTTGTGTATCTTATCACATGCCTTGTGCAATCCGCTGAAACTATTGACTACCCTTCTGGGAATGCAGTATCTTACTTTGAACGAAAAACAAAAGCAATGAGTTCTGATGTAAATATGATATATCCTATACTTTATAAACAATATTTTTTGTAATACTTGATCCAGCTGTTATCGTATCAATGCAGACTGCAAAGTACAGGAATAACAAAAAGTTATTCATCTCTCTAATAAACGTTATACAGATTTTTGTAAAAACACTGGAAACTACACTTGCAAAAAAAGAAAATCTCATCTGCCAGACTCGAGTTGCACTAACAAGAACGTAACGGTCATTGCGAACTTTCATTGAGTACATAACTACTGCTTAACAAGTGTTTAAACGTTTACAGCGCTTTAAACAGAATCTGTCTTAATATTAACGACTCAATAAATATAAACATTTACGTCGTTCGCATATCGTTCGTTGCATTAGTAGCTTTGCAGATTTTCAGTATAATAAACTGCTAAACGGATTTTTCTTTTAAAACAGAGTATAGCCTCTCAACATTTTTCAACTAAATTTACTGCAGTAGGAATACTTCAAAGATACACTTATAGCAGCTGTATTAAAACATCTTGGCTTCATTAATCCCATTACATCACCCAGCGGCAGTAGATCATACAGCAATCTTTACAAAAACTCATTTCATTCAATAGAGTCCCACGTACAAAGCGTCCGCGCATTGTTATTCATCGGTGCGTCCAATGTACAATAAACGAGCTTCTAAAAATACTAAGCGGCTGTGCCGGCACTTTAAAACGTATCCCATCCCGCTCGGCAATCCTCGGCAATTTCCGTTCCTCATCGGTCGCCGCTCGCTTCATCTCTCTGCATTAATTTTCTCAACGCACGCCTAGTGTGACGTTATAGTTTCTCGGCGCTGCTGCATTGGGGCGACGCGCGTTCACCTGGCAAGTTGTGCCGTTGGTATACTGGTTCTAATGTGGATATTCTGTGAAAGAGTTTTCGTGAATTTTTTTGGCTGAATTTTTGCTGTGCAGTGCTGCTGCGCGCAAAGAAGCTTCGGTGAGTTGAGATCTTTTATCGTGCTATTTTAAGAAAGTTTCTTGGATAGCTAACTTGTCATCTGATATTCTGCTTTATAATATAATACGGTACATTTATTTGGACGACATTCATTTAGTTATAAGAAATTCGATCGGCGAGAGTTAAATATTCACACAAGTTTATTTCTAAATTCTATTTCTAGAAATTCAATTTAATACACTCGACTTTTAAAATTGAATTACACATTGCATGACATGAGAATATAATTCATTTCTCAAGAAACTGAATTTTAAAATAAACACATCGATACAAAGTGAACTAATTTATCTTTCAAGAAATAAAATTACATTTAAATTCAACCAAGCATATATTCCGAGACCTTCTCTTCGACTAATCCCACACATTAAATTTCTTCCAGTCACTGTATACAGTCGCAGCATGTGGCGCACACGACTGTAGCGTGGCATATAAAAAATTGGCGCGTGCGAATGGAGATGTCGATCTCAGTCGAATCGCGTCGTCAATACTGCGCAGATAAGAATACGAGCAACGAGTATGCAACGGCGCATCTTTATCATCGACAATAAAACAGTTCAGCCGGTTACCGGTGGCCATGCTGTCTGCTGAAAACACAGCAGATTTGAGGTGAGAGTTAAGTTTGTTTTTTTTTTTTTTTTTTGACTGGCTACTTTGCTGAGCGAATTTTGCGTGGGATCGAGAGCACAAAAGATTCGTTGTCTGCCATTGACGCCTTAGTATTACACCTATATATTGGGTTATTAAAAAGTTACTGGCAGTTCTCCTAAGTAAACTTTATAAACTAGACAAAAGACAATGACAAACTGGCTCGGGTTGAACAAATTTTTTACAAAACATGTGATCAAATTGCAATTGGTACAGCAGTATGAAACTGATGGCTTTTCTCAAATAAATTAA
This sequence comes from Cecidostiba fungosa, assembly GCA_900474305.1. Classification (NCBI taxonomy): domain Eukaryota; kingdom Metazoa; phylum Arthropoda; class Insecta; order Hymenoptera; family Pteromalidae; genus Cecidostiba; species Cecidostiba fungosa. Next base: position 13,429 of record UCOJ01001853.1, read on the forward strand.
TTAATTTTGCTTACGTTTAGAAAGTTATTCGCAATATGAATCTAAAATTTCATCACTCGGCGAGAGTTTAACGATAATTTTTTATGTATATAAATACGTTGGAATCTTATCAAATTGCTGTACAGGATGTAGCGGCACAAATGAATGTTTTTAAATATTTAGAAAATAATACTCACATAATAGTTTTTAATCGAGTAGTCTTCAGCGCGCTCTTTAAATAAATACTTTTATCTTATCGCAAAATCACGTAAAATACAAAGATAATTCCAAGCTTGAATCCTAATTAATTTACCACTAGCGGAGTTCGTAGAATAAAAATGTGTCTGAAGTACCGATTTTCTGATAAGTAGAGTTAAATTTGACAACACAATACAAAAATTTAAGTTATCTATAATTCGCCCATAATAAATAAAGCACTCGAGCATTATTTACTATATGATATAAATTATACCTATAATGGATCACGAGAGATGTGAATAATATTGCAAACGCTTATCTTACACACGAAGATTATTATTTTCATATAAGCACGAGTTTGCATTTATCGATATATTAACGTTTTATCTCTCACTTTTGTAATTTATCAATCGTAAAGATACCGCGACCAAATATACAGACGCTCTTTTACACATTCAATATAACGATTTCTTTCTCGCTTCAGGTCTAGGCACGATGGAAAAATCATCGCAAGCAGTATCCCGATAGCAGTAGTCTACAAGCGCAAAAGTTGATAATCGCCGTACAATTTTTACGTTGATCAACCATGGCCAAAGTTAAAATTAACCAGCGACAGCTGCCTGTCAAGGCGCACTTCTTTTTCTTCATGGCCGGTGAGTATCAATAATTTACGCGATCGAGAGAGTGCAAAATATCTAATAAACAAATCCTGCATAAATAATTCTAGCAATGGGGCCGATACTGCCATATCTGCCGGTCTACGGCAAGCAACTGGGCGTTTCTCCTGCGGTGATGGGTAGCATAACGGCAGTACTGCCGTTGCTGTTCCTCGTGGCGAAACCGGCTTTTGGCTTCCTCGTCGATCACTTTCACGCCTGGCGACGGGCCATCTTCGTCGGGCTACTCGCTGCGACCAGTAGCTGCTTCGTGCTTATGTACTTCTTGCCGGCGTTGCCTGCACCGGTTCTCCCGGACAAGGGAGAGTTTTTTAATGTCTCGTGCTCGGCTATCAACAAGTGCTCAGCGATGGTAATGATATCTGTTTACTGAAATTATTAAGAATTTTTTTTAATTATAATTTGATCACGCTCGGTTTAACGAACAAATCAAATTGAATCTCGATCGTTATTATACATGCCAGAACGGTTTACCAACTTTTAAGTACGAATTATTATCCAGAGAATCAATGTAACAGATTCATGCGAAGACGACGGCCGGATGTCTGACTGCGTCTGGAGCTGTCGTGAAGCCGGTAACTTTAGTACGCAAGTCTTCTTCAGGACTAGCCGCGAGGCTAGTCTTGATACCAATACCTCTTGCTTCGTGATGGAGTCGAATTCAACCAACTGTCTCGAGGATGATGTCTGTCAAGTCGCGTGTGATGACTCCAAGTACGAGAGCGCTTGCATCTACTGGTCGCTGACCTTTTTGGGATTCATCCTGCTTATGGCGCTTGGAAACATCGGTTTCAACGTGTCTAATTGCATCAGTGATGCTATCTGCTTTGATGTATTAGGTATGTTTCATTATGATTAGTAATTATCGATAAAGTAAAAAGAATTTGTTTCTTTTGATAAACACCGAGCACAAATTAGTGAACAAGTTTGAATTTCAAAATACAGGCGACGGCGGTCAAATGAGTTACGGAAGGCAAAGGGTCTGGGGTTCGATCGGTTTTGGAGTCACAGCATTTATGGCTGGTTACGCGGTCGATTTGTGGTCCGGCAACGACACTATTAAGTCTTACACACCTTCCTTCGTACTAATCTCTGCATTCACGCTCATCGATCTTGTGTGCTGCTGCAAATTGGAGGTAAGATATATAACGTACTTCTCTTAAATCAATTTGTCGGTAATTAAATGAAATAATTTATTTCTATATAATGAATTTATTGCAAAATATCTTTTAATAGTAATTATCAAAATTGTATAATTGAAACTAAACAGGATTGCTTTACCTTATATTCTTATCATTTGAACTAAAATAATAACTTTTTGGGAATGTAGATCAGTATAATAATTAAACAGAAATAAGTACAAAACTAAACAAGCTGACATACTTTTAAACACAAAAACAGAAATCTCGAATAATTTAAAACAAACAAATTTTTCCACAATGTAAATAAAATAAAAACATTTTTCTTCTCAAACAAAAACCTGAAAAACGCAACAGTCTTCGTCGCTTTGATCTTTTTCTTTGGCGAATCGCTTCTTCCCCATAGCATAATAAATAAAACGCCAATCCGTTCTGTAAATAAATCGAACAAATTACTCAATATTTTACTCATGTAAGTTAATTGTCAAAACACACGTAAAAAAATGTAAATATACCTGTAAGACTTATAGTGTGAAAACACGACGACACGATTTGACGGCCAAAGCGCAAGGCGCCCTCAGCGCCAATTCTGTCGTCCGCTTCTCCAAATCCACCTCTCCAGTAAAGCGAGAGCATCGTATGCTCTCACCAATCACCCGCTGAAAAAAATTGTTTTGATATCATATCGGCGTAGATCAAAAATCCTTGTCAACAAATACAACAAAAAATCAAAATACCTTCAGTGCGAGTCGCAAGATAACCACATGAGTCGGCTGCCAAAGGGCAGGTCGCCCTCAGCAGCCAACGTCGATGCAGCTCCGCGCGCAGCCTCGGCATGTCGCGGAATTAACTTCTTCTCCAGCGAACTCGAAATCTCCTTACCTAGGCTGCTTCTGGCGGCAATAACGGTCTGGCTCGGTCTGGCGGTAATATACAACGCTCGATACGCGTTGTATACGCTCGATACGCGCTATTTGATCTAGCGCCGTACGCTTTTTTTCGTACGATCGTTAGCGCTGTCGATAATCCGACTGGCTTTTTATCCGGCCGCTAATATACACAACAATAACAAAAACACTTTTTTGGCGCGATCTAGCGCTGTAGATCGGGCTCTGGCTATACGTAAACAATAACAAAAGCCCTTTTTTCGTGCGTTCTCGCAACTGGTCGCCAAACGCGCGAGGTCGCTCTATATTCGCGTCTAATTTTTCTGACGCTCCGACAGCCACTGAGAAAGCAGTCGGTCTTGCGTTTTGACGCTCAAATGCTTCACAGCCTCCATGAGTTTCTCCACATCACTCAGCATATCACGACTGAAATCGAACTTCGGCTCGAACTCTTCTTCGATAGTTTCCAGCGGCCGACGCAGAACATCATCGTCACCCGCTACACTTCCCTCGTTGACGAGCAAGCTTACGTCGAGCAACGATTCGGACTCTTGAGTCATCTTCTTGGAATCCTTCCTAACACTCGCGTCGCCGGTTTCCTTCAAAACTGCCTCTGTGTCTTGCTTAGCGCGTTCTCTGCGATGCGCCCGTCTACATCGAGGACAGTCTTCAAGGTCGACGTCGCGTCGACCGCAGTTCCGACAAAACACTGCGATCAGTGGATACGTGCAGGCACGTGACTTGTGCCCGCGCTCCCAGCAACTGAAGCACCGGAATGGTGGAGGGTCCAGGTTTGGGTCTAGAGGCACGTAATCGATATCTGTGTATCTGATGCCGCGACGTCTTTTGTAGCGGTAGTATTTCCGATCTGCAGGAGATATCTCGAGGAGAGGACGAAACTCGGAGGCTTTGTTCTTCTTACTGGGGAAGCGTTTTTCGTCGCAAGAAAGCGTTGTAGCTTTATCGTAGTCGGTGTACTTGCTGTGAGATGCTGTCTTCGAAGAAAGCTTTTCTACGTCACGACTGAACTTTGAAGGACTGACATAGTCGTCGTAGTCGTCGTACTCGCTGTCGAAATAGTCTAGGTCACTTTTTTTCAACGACATTGTTGTAGCACTTGACACACTGTATAAAACACACAACGCGTGTACGACCAGTCTAGTCGGTGGCCAGACACCGAATGCGGCGAGAGAAACGCGAGCGCTCCGCATTGCGCGCTTATCGAATATAAGCATTTCTTTGTTCAGCTAAGTATTCGTTTGGAAAAACGGGAGGTGCCGTATAGGTCACGTGACCTCTACTTTGTTTACGAAGGGCTACTACTGTAATAAATTCGCTCGCAACACTTTATTTAGGAGTTTAATATTTGTATGACTTTTTACAGCTCCCAGTGATGTCCGGCTCCGAAAGTATTCTCAAGGATGTCTCGAAATTGATTCGCATAAAGCCCATCGCTATTTTCCTCTGCTTTGCCACCATCGCCGGGATCCTGGACAGCTTCATCATATACTTTTTGTTTTGGTGAGACGATAGAACACATACACTTACATTTTTTTTTCAAATCATATGTCTAATTTTATATTTTTGCACTCCCAAAACAGGTACATGGAAGACCTCGCAAAGGCTACGGGCTACATGCACGAGATCAAGCTGATCGAGGGTCTGACAGTCTTCGCTGAGACACTCGGTGGAGAGGTGATATTCTTCACGTTCTCGGGGAAGATCCTCAAGAAGATTGGCTACGGTTACAGCTTCGTCTTCTGCTTCGTGTGCTACGCATTGAGGCTGGGTCTAATCTCGCTGGCTCCGACGCCGCGTTGGATTGTTTTTGTCGAATTTTTCATGCAAGGCCCGACTTATGCCCTGTGTTACACTACGATCGTCGCTTACGCCAGTGTTGTCGCACCGCCGGGAACATCGGCTACTGTTCAGGGTATCGTTGCCGGTATGGACGACGGTTTGGGTACGTTTTGTTTTACATTTTAAAAATAGCTGAATGAAGTTATGTTTGTAAAGTCGAGTTTTTATATTTACAGGATTTGCAATAGGTAGTCTTATCGGTGGATTCTTGTATAGTTCATACGACGGAGCAACGACGCTGAGGATTTACGCGTCGTTGGCAATACTCACAGCATTTGCGTACCTGATTACGCACCTGACTTATCTGAAGCACGTTATGCCTGAGACTGGTAATAAATTAATAATTCACGGCTAATATAGTTACACGTATTAAATAATTTATAATTATGTATGAGAAATTGTTAACTTTTATTTGCTTCTCATGCAGATACTCGAAAGAAGGTTGAATGGAAGAGTCCCGAGGAAGCAGCGGAAAAATGTGCCGATGCAAATGAACAATGACTTAAAATCTTGCACTAATATAAAACTATCCAACTATAGCTTTTTCAATAAAAAAAGGTATCGTGATTTTACTAGTGACTTTCTAAGAAAATTCGTGAAACATGTGATATCATTTTTAATTAATTGATATTACTCCGTATAGAGATTGACTTTGTCGTATATTTTTATAAATAATTATCTATTCATAAGTGCCAAACACATACAAATATATAAATTTTGTATTTATTGACTAGCTATGTATATTTTATTACTGTTTGCATCTACAGTATTAATAAATATTTTTATAAAACACTTTTGAATTAGAAATTCATCTTTGCTTTATTATTGTTATACTCGTATACGTTATTGTATACGCATATTATTTTCGAATGTACTGTAAGTAAATTTATATTCCTAATCCATTTACTCAAATTCATCTCATTCGCTGACGTAATGTTTTATTACAAAGTTCAAAAGTTAATCGCGAATAAGAGTAGCAGAATTTCCGTAAATTTGAATCCGAAATAATCCTTCGCAGAAAACGACGTTGCAACGCACACGGCTTCGCGATATATTCATTGATATTTCCTCCTAGAAGCACACGTGCAATAATTTTTAAAGTTCCTGAAAAAAACCTAGCGAATTCAATGTTGTTCATTATTACATCATAAAATATAGTTTTGCTGCTAACACTACTGTTATCTTTGTATCTCAGGATTATTTATACGAGCATATTGAACATTCTTTTTTTTTCAAATCAAGTCATTTCGGGAACTTTTTTTATCTATATTGATATATTTTCTAACCCATCGAACCGCTCCATATCAAGAAATATATTGGGTATTGGCATAGATTGGGCAACTTCAATAGTAAAAAAAAAAACGTTTTTTGGTTTTGTATATTATTAAGTTGAATCAATCACGGTCGCAAGCTGATCTCACGTTGAAACTTTGCCCCATATTGAACAATATCAGCTGATGAGATCTCAGGCGAGATCTCATGCCAAATTCTCGTGTAATTACAAAATTGAAGAAAAAAATGTAAAATCCGTTCAAAAATATACCTGCAGTTCTTTTGGAGAGTATTATTAAATGTCTCGTCTATATCGTCGGTCCCTACGAAGACTAGTGTGGTTCAGATTTCCTACGAAGAGTAGTGCAGTTCAGATTTTGCGGCGAAGAGTAGTGCAGTTCAGATATCATAAA
>UCOJ01001854.1:0-19779 GCA_900474305.1 Cecidostiba fungosa
CAATTAATGTATGAATAACCCAAGTTTTAAAGTTGGGTTATCATAACCCAATAACTCAACTTTCAAAGTTGAGTTAAAAATAACGTAGAAATTGACGGATTTTAAACCCAAATTGAGGGGGGCAGATCGTGACGCGGCGGCGGCGGCGGCGAGATATCTTTATAATATAGAGAGATAAATATAGATCGAGAACCTGAACGCATCCCTCGAAACTTTCCCACATCCTTCAGCCTGTCCAGCTTATAACTCAACATCGCGGGCTTATCAGCTATACCCCTGCGATTATTCAATTAATGAATTCCGCGCGGCGCACGCGACAATGCGGGTGCGCATCTCTATCGCGGCCGATAAACTCTCAGCAGTGGCTCTTTAATACCTGCGCCGATAGTCAACTCGTCTGACCGGTGCAGCTCATCCTGTATATATATAGCCACCGTATCTATGCGTGAGATTTTCCTTTGCGAATGGCGCCACTTTGCACGCGTGCACGTATAATTTGCGGCTTGATAAGGCACCTGCTGCGATTGAGAGTTCGTTTATACATCATGTATAGGTGAGGAATTTCGCGGGAATCGGTAGAATGGAAATAGATTGATCGACGACACGCGATTTTGTTTTCGAATTGCTTGCTGTTTTGAAATATTATACAATTTTTATTCGTTACAAATGGACCGCGATACGCGAGTGTGAATGATTCCTCGAAAGTCGAATCAACTATTGCGTGATTTATTACAGCTTGTCCGAATTAATATCGTAATCAAGTTGACCGCATAATTCACGGCTTAAGTTTTTATCTCTAGTATATTACACTTGCAACAATAAAGACGTTATTTATGACAGTCTGCGTGATTTATTTATTTGTATATTATACGAACGCTAATATCATTGCATACGAGGTGAAGGAGGCGGAAAACAGTTTTACATTTTTTTTCGACCAATTAAACGAACAGTAATTACACGTAAAGTCGCCTTTATAGTACCAGACATCTCACAAACACATTATACAAAGGACCTTGACGTTTCGGCGCGTCAATAGCGTGAGAAACTATGATACTCTCCGTTGTGCAACCGTTGTCGAAAAAAAAGCATCTTAACGAGAGAGGCGCCGAAGTGCAAAAGAAATCAATCATCGGTTTTACATATCTTAAAATCGATCGTGCGCCGGTCATTCGCGTCGATTAATATTTCCCCCTGTCAGTCGCGCGCGAGAAGTTTCGGATGATTCACTTCAACGTCAATTTGCTCTCCGCGCGCGCTTGAACCCTGAACTCTCTCTCTTTCGCACCTGTATATCTACGTGCTCGTATATACACATAGCTGAACGAAGGATAAAATCGGGATCCACGCGAGAGAGAGAGCATAGGTTGTAATTTCTTTGCGTAATAACAGTCATTTGCGTTAATAACGTTTGGCGCGAGTCAAAGGCAATTTCTAAATATTCTGCAATTATTTTTTTTTTTATTTTATCTTGACCCCGAGAGAGAGAGAGATTTGCGAATGTTTATATAAAAGGTTTTCTGTTTTTCGAGTCTGGAGAGGTAGAAATTTATAAATCAAGTTTATGTCAGTCGGTTGTAATTCTGAATTCTTCGGGGGAAAATCGATAGAGTAGAGAGATATTCTTATACTTTGACCTGTAATTTATTTGAGACAATGGAGTTGCAGTCGATTTGACTTACATTTTAATAAAATTTTTGTCTATATATATTCGAAGAATTTTCCATTTCTAATTTACTCAGCCATCGTCAGGCTTCAATAAACTCTCGAAATACCTCAACAGCACTTATCAAATATCCGAAAGGGCCGAGCGACATACAAAAGAATTAACCTCATCAGCATAAACCTAATCACAAATCACTCGCGTATATAGCTCTCGATCCGTGAAACTTCACGGCTCGTAATCGGCTATTTCGCCACTTTAAAAGCCCATAAATAAGGATCGCAGCTCCGCCCAATCCCTTCACGATACAGTAACACACAAAAAAAAGAAACTCCCATAACTCGAGAAGCTTGCGCAACTGATGTATATACGCACACGTCAACCTGTTGCTTTCTCGGGAAAGGCGTTTTTCGGCTGCGAGAGAGAGAGAGAGAGAGAGAGAGAGAGAGGAAACGTATATATACAGATAGGTATATAAAAGCGCGACGGATCCCACGAGGGAAAAGAGAGAGCGCGAGCGAGGAAATCGTAGGACGATCTTGTGCGTGCGATTCGCATCGGAGCTGTTATGTCGCACTGCAAGGGTGACGGGAACGACCTCCGAGATGAGATCTCGTTCAGGGAACGCACGTGGGCTCATATTGTGTGTGTGAAAGAGTTTAACCGTTTTTAATGCGATGTACGTGACGTGGCGGGAGGAAAGGACTCGAAAGAAATTTGGAGGAGTGTGTGACGTGTTATCAGCGCCAATATCTTGGAGTACTGATTCAATTAATTATTTGCATCGTTTACGTTGAAAGAGAAGTTAATAAGTTAATGCTGAGTGATTATGCTCGAATTAACCGAGCTGTTTGTGGCATGTAGATGTATTAAGATTGTTCCTGTCATTTAATGGAAACAGAAACGTTTTAAATTTACAGAAAAATTTCATGATTTCATGAGGTTATATCAAACAACACAGACGAATTTATCCATTGCGTAAATGCCCTGAGGTAACCTTTTTCATTCTCGAAAAATCATTTCCGAAACATTCCCTGTAATCCAAGACGCACACACACACACTGCACGCACTTTCCACAAAAGCTCCACTTTTTCTCGGTACGCACGAAAAAGAATCTCATTTTCTCACGCAATAAAGACAAAGGGCAAAGCTCGCCTCGGGTGACTGCGACGTATATATATTATACATATAAACACACAGTGCACCGAGTCCAAGTTTCTCGGAAGCGCAGTTTCGTCAGATCGTTATATGGCGAGAGTCTCGCACTCGAGTAATTGTTTAATTCACGTGCTGCTCGTCGGGGTGTTGCGTTAGCTTCTTTCTGCTCGAGCCAGGAGATCAGAGGAGATTAGCAACGGCAACTCGTTGTCGGGGGAGAAACGAGATTCTTCTTCTTGAGATATATTGAGTTTTGTCCTGTTTAGGAATGCTTCAGGTGTTATGCGAACATAAACAAACGTTGCGATTCTTTGAGAATTTCCTGTTTAAGCGTCTCGACTGTACCTCGGGTTGCGTATTTTGTTTCTGCTGACGCAGACTGTTTTCAACTTTCGTTTCGTTTATTATATTTTGAGTCAGCGGGCAAAAATCGGCGGAAGAAAATACTTGCAGATTCATATATAAATTAAAATCAACAGAAATTTATCCTTGCATACATCAGAGAGAATACTTGACATTCGTGCTATATAGCGGGTGAAAACGAACAGGACACGTCTCCTTCGCATCCATATATCGCGATTAAATTCGCAGGTGCAAAGCCTAGGATAGTATCCTCACACCTCTGACGATCTATATTTACATATTTTTTTGTCGAGGAGATCGATCGCGAATTCCAAGCTGCTGCGCGCTAACTCTCGTCCTGAATTTTATCGGCGCTACTTTACATTTTTATTGAATAAGTGCCAATTTATGCGCAGACGGGTGATAACTCATCTTCGGGACGATGAATTCGTTGAGGTTATAATTGGAAATATATTTATATCTTTTTGATTTTTTTGTTTTGTGGAATATAACATTTTAAGGCTATGCAGCGGAGGAAATTCTCACAGAAATAACTTTGGCATTGACGATTCAGTCAGCGAGTCTTTCAATAAATGACTGATTGCGCTATCTTCGATGAAGTTATTGATAATACTGGAATTATATTTAGCGACAGCTTCAATAAAATTTGATTGAAATTTGAGAAAGGTGTTGATTTGAAATCTCAGAAGACGTTATACTGAACTTTCCTTTGTAAAGGTTCATCAATGTGACAGTACGACCATAGATATGCATTTGGTGTGTTTGTCCAGCGGTATATACAGATGCATCCTGACTATGCAGAATCAGAACAATATGACGTTGCTGTATTCGTAGGCATTCGAGGATCATTTCAGTTTTCGCAGATGCTTGTTATTGTGTTGAAATCTCAAAGAAATTTTTAAGTGTATATCTTGGCTTTTTGGTTTGCGTCACAAGAACGATTCATCATTTTACTAGCGTAGGCGAAGATTTCTACTCTAATGTATAAAGGCGACATCAAAAGCGCCATACAATTCTATGTATAATCGGTATTATTAATATTAAAATCATATTATTATTCATTAATATAGCTCTTAAACAGATCGCATCAGCATTATCATCTTCAGAAAAACATTGCCTTTACAAAATTAAATATAGCAGATCTAAAATAAAATTACAAGCTTGGGCAGTTACAGCATGAGCGGCCCAAGCAGCAGATCCAAAAGAAGGTAGTTTTGGCATTGGTTCTAAACCAGTTAGTGTAGATTAGTGATGAGGGAAATATAAAACCGCATATACGCCACCTATCGTCGCTGGTCAGAGATTCAGAGAGTTCAAGCTTTATTTTACAGTGTATCGCTATACACACATACGCTCAAATTAATTAATCGTAGACAATAATTTTAGACAAAAAGATGTCAAATGATAACAAATGCACCATTCGTATCAATATTAGCGAGGCTATTAGTCTGAAAAGTGACTTCTTTTCATTTTAGAAGTTCAAAGGCCTCTTTGACAAGAAGAAAAATAAATTACGAGATTTGAGTCAATTATATACGCCTGCATCACAAGGCATAGCCCAAAACGCTGTGCTCCTATATACACGTGTAATAAAAAATAAAATTCGCACATGCGAATATACCAATAAAGATATTAAATTAAGCATCAGCCGGAGCACGCACCCTCTTCAAACGAAATTCAACATTACTATATGAAAACAGTCAAGACCACACGTATTACAAGCAAGCAAACTTTCAATTCCCATATAAAGCCGATCCGTTCCGTCTTTCCCTCTATCCTCAAGTCAGCTATGCCCAACGTACCCAATCGTTCTTGATTTTAGGCGCGCTTTCATAATGAATTTACTCGGATTAAAATTTCACGCACGAAAAAGAGACGCGCAGAGGAAATAAGGACTCTCGGATTATGAATTCGTCGCTGTTGAGCCGAAAAAGCATCAGTCTCGAGCTGCAGGAGGGAGATCTGAATCATTTTTACGGCTAATTACGACTTAATTGCAAGGTCCGTGTGTATATATACGTGTGTGCTTTAATTACTATGTCAGGGCCGGACACCGACAACCTGTTGCGTCTGTGTCATACGTATATGAGCGACTTCCTTTTTCACGAAGAAAGGGGGGTTCGGGGTTATTACAAAAAGTTGGCTGTATATAATTTTAACAAAAATGAAGTGTTCATATTCTCGAAAGCTCGAATAATGCAAAACAGCGAGTCACGCGGCTCGGAAAAAAAACAAAGCGAGTCCACCCCTGTCTCTGTATACTAGCCCCGTCGTCCTAGAATATATACGAGCGATAGGCTTTGATGAATCGCTCTTCTCTCTCTCGTTCTCCATAACCGTCTCAGCCATGCATAATACGGCTGCACTATATATACATATATAGTGTATATCTCGCGTCGGAGGCGCCGCAGCAGCAGCAGCAGCCAACACCGTAAATCCTCGCCGCGATAAATGACAATTGAGCGAGGAGCCATTGGCTACCGGGCAGCAACGCACACTAACGCACAGTATCGTAGAGTAGCCGATCGCGTGGGCGGATGTGCCACACACTCGAGAGATAGTCGCTTGACTGAGTCAAGCCGCGCGTGGGACGTTAATAAATTATATCATCGCGCACCACCCTTTACTATATATGTGTTTCTCCCGCTGTCTTCTCACGTGTGTATTATTATATATACACACTAACTGGCTGCTGCTGCTGCTACTACTCGTTGTTTCCGTCGCTTTTCTTGCTTTTTCGGCTCGCCACGGTATCTCTCACTCTTGCTGCCGCGCAGTGTGTTTCTCTTGGCTCGCGCGAAATGATATCTCCATTGTCTCCGCGGCGGCAGGAGGATGAATTAATAGCCTCGTGGCGAGAGCGTTATTCGGCTGACAAGGTAGGTATATATATATATAGTGTGCGTTGCATGCTGATGCATGGAAACGGCTCGAGGTAACACGTGTCCGCGAGATGTTGGGACACTGATATTTTTGACGGATTCGCTGTGTGTTGGAGGAGCCCGAGAAGATTAGATTATTGTCTTTGTGTGTGTGTGTGTGTAGTTTTGAACGATGGGATATTTCGGGCTCCGCTTGTAATGCGTCCTGGTTTCGTTGTTAGTGTGGGTGTTATATACTTTTATTTTGTATAAAGAAATCGAATAATGTAATATGCTGTTGATTTAAAAGGCATTTTATATACAATACCTATATCATACAAATTAAAATGCCATTAAAAGAAATCACGATGGTACACATATGCATCATTCTCGGATCTCCGCGTGCGCGCGAGTTACAAGTGGATTAAAAATATGCATATCCCGTAATTACCGACGATGACAATATCTCGGCTTCAATCGCTGTTCGCAGCTGCTCATTCCGCGCCAATCAGTCGCTTAACGAAATTGGATCAATGCGAATACCCGCGAATCTCGTCCCTTGATAATGTCCAAAGCAATTTGAATAAATAACGCGAAGCGCCTATACGTCGGTTACACCTCTGCGTTTAAGATCCAATTATCATAATTAAATTTTTTCCCGACAACGAGACCATACGTTTTACCCTAGATCTGCAACCGTTCAATCTTTCCGACCCATGCAAAATTCGATCTGCAAAAAAGAAACACTACCGATCCGAACTCAAAATTCACTCGACTATTAACCGTTATCCTTATCGACGTCCGCATAATATACGCTGTCTCTCTCGAGAAAACAACGAGAATAAAAAAATAATCTCTCATCCTCTTTCTCTCAGCGAAACGTCGAGGGATAAGAATCTCGAAAAATTCTCGAGCAGAAGACAGAGAGAAAGCGTGTGTCCGGCGAGAGAATGCAGTCGAAAAAAGGGTAGAAGGTACCGAAAAAGCCTGACCCTTATATCCCGACACTTCTAATCGAGTCCTCCAGAGCGCGAGAACGAGATCGTGAGAGGACAAAGGCAACCGCGTCCATATATATGCGGTGATCCATCATCGTGGCAATTATATGCGAGAATATTACGAGGACGCGTGGGAGGTGTGGGTGGCGAGACACGATGTCTTGGTTTTTATATTATATATATAGAGAGTATATACTGCCATCAGAGATACGGAGATGAGTCGGAGCGCTCGATCATGTTTGGAGAGACGAGAGAATCATTTGGTTTTCTGTGTAAATATGTACCGCCCGCTTGCGTAAATATTGATTGACTGAGGGAGCGTGACGCGTTAATAATAATCTGCTGCTGCGACTATATAATGATATGCAGCGAACGTGACATATTTTATAATTGAAAACAATCGCTGCTTTACGTAAGCTTCTCCTGCAATAAGAATATCTATTATAAGTGTATGTGCTATACTTAGATTTGTTTGGGGGACGTCAAAAAAATAATTCACCAACAACGAAATTTTCTTGCACATATACATCGTTCTCGTTCTCCTCTTTGTCTCGATTCGTGCAGTGGCAAGGATAATCTTCGTTTTCTTCGTCGCCGTCTGGTATACGACGACTCGCCGCCGAATTAAACGTGCCCACGCTCTCTTTTTCGTTCACGAGGCAATCTATTTATCAACGGCTTACAAGGCCGAGAACGAGATTTTCTGATGCGTGTACGAGACTCTCTAGAATCACGAAGCGACGAGACACTTATGCTCGTTAATTTAGAACGGTCTGATTAATAAGTTCGCTTCTTTTTTTTTGTGAGCTCGAGACCCCGCGGACAATTACTTCGTAGACTAAATATTTGGTATGCGGTGCGTATGTGTACGAGGAAAGAAAAATGATGATGAATTCGATTTTTTTGCAGGTATACGAGCGAGCTATCTGAAAACTAAATAACCACTTTTCAGACATGTATTGAGTGGGATAAAAACTATAGGTATGTAAAGTATTTGTTTAAAATTTTCTGCTGTGACCAACGAAAAACAGCTTATACAAAAGTGAACGAAAAATATAATACCGGACAAGGATATATGCTCACGTATTACACATCGTCATACCCGTTCGATCGTCCGGTATCGAGTAAAACGAGTGCGTCGAATCACACTGAAGAATGAAAAACAAATGAAAAAAAATGCTAATCAATCGATACGCATATACCGATCGGAGTTAATAGCCAGTTTCTCCGCAGCGCGAAAATCACGCTCGTTAATTCACCCGATATACGTACAAATCCTCTCTCTCCCTTATTATGCTTAGCTGAAAATCGGCATGGACAGATATCGATTATAAAGAAGCGACGGCGGCGTTGATGCTCACGTCCGCCGATTTGCCGCGCGCGTCGACTCTCGTCGATAAATCAGGTTTGTTTGGCCTCTGAGCACACGCGCGTCGGTTCTATAACGGTAGTTATTAGCTGTCGGCCTGTATAATCCGTGAATTAATTATACAAATATACGCGCGAGCAGAGTCAAGAGATAGAGAGCCGTCGATGGAAAAAAATGGAACGAGGGAGGAGGAGGAGGAGATGTAGGGAAATGTGAAAAGATGCGAGAGTCGTAGGCGAGTGGAGGAGGAGCCGGAGATGAGGAATGCTTTTGGCTCTGGTATTTTTATGTGATTGTCGGTAATTTTTAATCGATCATATTTTATACTCGCCTTAGTCAGATGAATACTTTTTTTTAATGATTAAACAAAAGCTTATTATTATTTCTTTTTGTAATACTTTCCAACTTTAATTTTTATACTAATACATTTAACC
The DNA here is from genome assembly GCA_900474305.1 of Cecidostiba fungosa. Lineage (NCBI taxonomy): Eukaryota > Metazoa > Arthropoda > Insecta > Hymenoptera > Pteromalidae > Cecidostiba > Cecidostiba fungosa. Next base: position 8,845 of record UCOJ01001854.1, read on the forward strand.
ACAAGATTCGGCACCATTCAATCCACCACACAGCAACATTCCAACAGTAGCCACCTCCGAGTATAATTACCTCTCTCTCCAAGCCACACGGCTATACAGTGAAAGCGAGAAGTATCTATATAGGAGGCGGCAGCGGGAGAAATCCCACGTGACATCCAAAGACGAGTTCCTCTCTCTCTCACTCTATAATCGAGCCATTCGCGGAAATGGGCGTAGAAAGCACCCGCAGCAGCAGAAGCACATTGTCGTACCCGGTCATCAAGCTAATGAGCGCGAGCCTCTAGCGCGCATCACCTACATTCGATGCTGCTGCTGCTGCTGGCTATATAGTCTCAATGATCTCGTCCGACTCGGTGATCTCGTGTCCTTTAAGTATACGTAGTACGGATGGTTGAACGGACGAGGAATGTATAGGTAGATAGTAAGTAGAGGATTACGGTTTCGGCCTGTCGCCTTCCACCGGATGTAACGTGATTACAGGTGCTGCGTGACGTAGGTGTTGCCCTTTTTGTTGCTCAGCTGATGGGGTATATAAGAGGATACGACTGATTGGGAGCGTCGGAAATTGGTAATATTGGATGATTTCTGTGCTTCCTGCTACTGTATATCAGATCTGATGAATCGAGGTCTCAGGATTTTAAAGTAGGACTTATTGGTTTTCCTTTTTATCAGATTTATCCATAGCTTTACGTATTTACAAATTCGTTATTATTCTTCTTCTACAAAAGGAATAAACTTCTCTTAAATTGAATTCCCCTCGAATGAAGCGCGCAGAAATTAAGACCTTCCATTAAACGTACCGTAGACTCGAGAGGTATTTCTAGCAGATCCAAGCTCACCCAAAACAAAGGGATTACCAAACTCATCATAATATATCCCTGATCCCCCGAACTTCACTTTGCCTACGGGATAGATCACCTCCTGGTGGCCACGTCTCTTTCCTTGGGCAATAATGCTGTCATTGGCCGTCGCGCCGTCGCGACGATAAAGCACAGCACGGCGTGTTAAGCGCCACTTTTGGGTGCAGTTGTCCCTCTTTCTCACTTGCATGAGTTTAAGTAGCCGTCGGTTGAGTATATACCCGAGGGACGAGAGAAATAAGAGCGAGAGAGGGATAGCTGCATGTACGTTTAGATTTAGATTTCGTTTATTTGGCAAGCAAGCGACGATTCTGAAGCGTTGCCCATTTTCCATTCGCGTGGGACACTGTTTTTTCCTCGGACGAGTTTATATTACGAACTTCTTCGGGGTATTCGAATGAATTGGGTTAATAAAGTAGCTGCAGCTTATATTTTTAATTCGATATCTTATGCCTAACCCTCGAATTATTCTGTAGGTATACCGATCGATACGAAATACCGATTTTCTATATTCATCGATCAACTAGCAATAATAAACAGTAAACATACGACGCAGACTAGGATAAAAAGGCCAAAGTAAAGGCGCATATGTTGGTGGTTAGTCGCGCGCCATAGTTGTCGTCCGGCCTCGTATAAATAGAATCCCGCATAGAGAGAGAGAGAGGCTCATCTCGCAGAGGTATCGGTACGAATGCGAATGCGCAGTTCGAATATACGTATAATATATATAGTTGGTGCTTGCGCGCGAAGCTCTTCGGACTCTATACACGACGACGATGGGCGGACTATTATAAGACAACCGCAAACCTGTCAACGGCCGCCCGTGTGTCTTGCGAATCCACGTCGTGTTCGGGGACGTGGACGCGAGCAACGAGACGAAATCGAGCAAAAAAGATGAGCGGAAAGTCTATACATTGCGCTGGGTATCTTCTGGATACGAAGAGGACCGGAGTGTGTGTGTGTGTGTGTGTATATATAAGAGGGTGTCGACCGCGAAATTTTGACTTTTGCATAAAAATATAATATATACCGTTGAGTCGAATGTAACGCGGGATTGTACAGTATAAGTGCGTTTTAATGAAGGTGGGACTGCGAAATTATTTTGCTTGCTAATGGTACTGATGATGATGAGATTGTAACCGAGATTTGCTGTATCGTTTACATATACATACTCATTGAGATATGGTATCAAGAGAGAATTATTACTTTTGCATTTGCTTGAATACGCAATGACCTATGCTGTTTTGTTGATTATTCTCAAGATTCGGGACGTATTTAGATTATCTGCTTACAAATGAGCATCGAAGAGGCTTAAAAGAGAATGGCATATAATTTAAAAGCTCTTTTGGGTTAAGTTATATTTATTGTCGCGGTATACATAATCGAGTGAGCGCCATGTGCAGCGCAAAAGTAGGCTCTCCTCTTCCTAAAAGCTCATTATCGATAAATTCAATCTCTCGTTGTCAAAATTAATTTTGCCACCTGGAAGAAAAACTGTATATACCATTAAATAAATTCCCGTCTCCAGCACCATCTTGAATCCCACTATTTTCAAAAAGCCCACCTCTCTCTCTCGGACACAATATAGAGTATCGCACAGTAGTCGACGTTGTTCTGCTAATGGTCTGCGCATTCCCTCCTCTCTCTCCTGTGGCGGCGTCTGCTTTCACAGTCAGCTGATTATGACATGTTGCTCGCGTCTGCGGCGCCCGGCGGCGGAACACCATTTGCCCGGCTAATGACTCGCGGACACTTAAACTCGCCCTCCCTGTGTACCCCTTCTTCTCTCCCTTATTGCTATTTGCAGGCGCGAGCGGAGCCGTCTAGCGAGACCATCGCTGTGATCATCTTCGATGATGACTAACCTAAGATGTGTGGTGTGTAAGTATACTGAAGGGAGATACTGTGCGCGAAAACGTCGTTGGCGGTAGCGGGAGAGACATCTTTTCCTGAAAATCTGGAGAAAGTTAGGGACTAATGAGAGCGACTTTTTGACGGCAATCATTATACGGAGGAGTTGGGCTTTCGGATGTTGCGGTGCGACGCGATCATGATGTTCTTTATGATGAGTTTCTGCGAATCTCGAATTATACTCTTATTTCTCATTCTCACGTCGTTGAATATATTTATTTATTCTTTTTTCAGAAAATTGTCATGAATTATACTCCACCTACTATTAGAATAATCGCCAAAAGTCTGGCATAAAATCGCCACCAGAAATTCCCAAATTAATAATAAACGCATACATTCCCTTCAGCCCCAAGTATAAACTGTAATAACGAACGTCCAGCTCGTGTCACCCACTAATCCCAGCTGTCCTCCTGCGCACAGACACTACTATATATAAGAATATCGCGTTTCATAAATGAATTATACGCGCCTCTGGGCTAACTCTATCGCGGAAAAGCGTATACACACACCTGCCACAACAACAGCAGCAGCATATACAGCGTGGGAGACGTCGAGATGAAGACGCGTTGCATTACTTATACATATTATATCCGTAACGCCCGCGCCGTGAGGAGGTGCAATTACTCATCACATATATACTGCAAGCCGGACCGCGTAACAAATTGCCAGTCAAGTGGCAACACACGAGACGTGTCTTAGTGCAGCTTCGCGATGTGTGCATGTGGAGGATATAGGAGAGAGTATATAGCCACTAGAGCGTGGTATTCCTGTTGCGTAACTATATACATACACACGCACACAGAGAGTGTAACGCGCCTCGTCGCTTTTGCGCGCCACTGAGGCTGGAATGAAGGGGACAGGGCTGATGCGGAGGAGAGACGCTGCACGTCATGTAGGTGACTACGCCGACGGGATAAAGCGATGCGTATATAGTGTGCTGGGATATTTTTGGTGATACCTGAGAGTCGGTGAAATCGGGGCTGTGTGGCGCAGTTGGGTGAAAGATGCAATCTGGTGTATAGAAAATATGGATTAATTAGCCTATGCAAAACTGAAAAGAAAAAAAGGTATATTAAAATGTGACACTAGATTTTTCGGACTATTCGTACGCCCAGTTATATGAATGAATCTCGACACTGGTAACAACAAGACTAGCCAGAACTCAGCTCACTTCAGCTCCTCCACCCACGCGAGTGTCGTAAATTTAGCAGCCAAGGCACATTATGCACGCTTCGGCTGGGACGCATTGGGCGTGTATATGAGTGCGCGCATTGACACTCGGCCGCACGTCTCAACGACGCCGGGATTTAGAGATGAGGAGTCGGCAAATTAGCCGAGAGCTGATATCGCAAATAAAATCAAGGGCTTATGGATTTATCGATCGCTTGGATAATAATATACCTATAATTGAAACTTTGTCCGGTTATCAGATCGCCTGATTCCCGATAGAGTCAAGCGAATTGTCGTTTCGCTGAATTATTATTAGACGAAGTGGTTTAACGTATAGAAAGAGAAAAAAAAACGTTGACAGTGCTCGATGGGCGTGAAAAGCAAATATAATTAGATTTGTTGGAATAATCAAATTATAGCCAGTATTCTTTTGTGCGCGCGTTATTATCGCGCTCGCATCGATATCCGTTGCTTTTCTTTTTTTTGAGAAGAAAACCGGCGGAATAAAAATCGAATCCGCGCCGGTCCGTGATGAAGAATTATCGATCAAACTGGAGCGCCGCAGGTGCGATATTTTGCACACTCACGTACGCAAAAAAAGTCCGAGCTATAATAGACTGTCTGTTACGTCGCTGCGGTTTTTTTTCTTGGTCGCTACACACACACACACATACAGACACTAGATGACATCGGAATTTTGTCGCGCGCCTACAAGTGTGTATACAGCGCGAGAGCTTATGCAACTGTTCCGAAATATTTGCGCTGTCTGCGCAGTGACAAGATAATGTCTGTCCTTATATAAATCCGGTATCTTTTTGTTTGATAAACTTTGTTATTTATTGAACGATATGTGAATCGACATCACGTGTCATAATTAAGTTATCGATAATACTTAGTTCTATATAGGATATACGTCAGGATTTAAAAGGTCCTAATAACTCATCACCCAAACAATCCGCAAAAAGAGAGTAACGTCCAGCTTGGAAATATAACTATCACACTGAATCACTTGCCACACGACAGCTTATTCTCCGGCCGGCCGCGTCTCATCCTCGGCATCACAAAGACACTACTGCAGTCTCGTCTAATATGCGCAATTTATAGCCCAAAACAAAGAAACAAACGATCGAGCCTCCCACAAAGGAATAGCGCGTAGTTAGGTACATATACCGCAAAGGGAGCGATTATAATTATTCGTCGCCTCGGCTCGCCGGCATATAATCCGGGGCATTAATTAAGCGTGTAGTCATAATAACCCATCGTCTCCCCCGTCTCTCGAGCAAGTCGCGATGCTCCTATATCGGCGGCGGTGGCGGCAACGGTGCATTGTCCGCCGAATTAACTAATGGACCGCGGAGAACGCGAAATTGCTTTGAGAGTGCGCGGACGTAGGAGTTATGTCACACACACTGCGTGTCTACTCTTTCTCTGTGTGTTTGTGTTGCTCGGTTTTTACGCGCTATTTTGTCGTACCGGCGGATGCATGTATATACTCGGGTATATAGCTGTTGGGAGTATGTATTGTTGTAGGGTCTGTGTGGAGGAGTTGGTGCGAAGAGATGGTCGAGAGTAGGCTGACAAATGTGGTGAACTGTTCTTTTTTTTCGATTGGTTGCGTCTATATTCTTAGGATAAAATTCGCTGAGATTGAATTGAATTAAAAGACAATGCGTATATTATCATTAATTAATATACAGTAGAATGAATATTGCGATTTCTTAAAAGTGAAAACGAAAGTGGCATTGTCACTTCAGGGAAGTGTAAATTGATAGACTTTACAAGCCTTTGATAAAATCTGTCAGTGTTCAAATTTTGTTTTTCACGGTTCCAATTTCTTCTTATCCCTTGTTCATTTACACCCTTCATATACCAAAAATAAATATATACTTAAACTATTACTTTCAGCTCTAGAGACGTATAGTTCTAAGCAAACTTTGCACAATTTGTATTCATAAGAGACACCATAAACCGGCGCGACTATTGTTATCTCGCGTAAGTATATACGTAATTGACGAGGCGATTTAGCTCGGTTTTATTACCCTCTATATCCTCGCTCGCGCACAAACAACTGTTAAATCGCGGTAACGAGACGATAAAGTAAAAATCCTGCGTATAAACGTGCAAAAAAGGAAGAAGTATCGCAGCGAAAGACACGACTGCTGCTGCTGCTGGAGAAAAGGACGAGAGTGTCTGGAGAGAAAGAGAGAAAGAGAAAGAAGAAAAGAGACAGGCGGACAGTTTAGACTAAACAATGGCTCACTTTCACTCCGACGCACTGCGCACACACACACACACTTCAATTTTCTTTGCGCGACCCACACGCTGCGCAAGCTTTTCCTTATATTTCTCTCGCGTATAATAACCGCTCGCGCGCGCGTGAATGTGTCAACTCGAGGCGTCGATCAGGCCCGCCAGACAATATTTGCAATTTATATTCGATCTCAGCACTTATCTGCGTGATTTATTGGATCGTTAATGTATCGCTGTGAATTTCAATAATTTAAACATTTGGCGCTTGTAATTAACTTTACGATTGTGCGCGATCGCGCCATTGATGATAAAAAGTGTCGCGAGAAAGAGAGAGCAAGACAGAGGTGTAGGTATTTTATTTTTCGATCTAGGTATTTTTCCGTAGGTACCGTTTTTTTCATTGCTCTGTGTATGTCAGAGCCGCGGGAGGAATTCGCCGACGGTCGAGATTTTTATTATCAGCCATAAATAACGGGAAATATATCGCGCGCCGTTAAGTTATTGACAGAAAATTTAAATACGAGATTCATTTTTTTAACCCAATCGCGAGGAGGGATATTTCACTTGCTTAACACGCGCGAAGCAAACTCTATGTTTATTCAGGCAATTTCCTTGCAAATCTTCTCGCTTAATTTCCTTGACAAAAAAAATAACAGCGGCGTCGGTAGACAGTCTTCGAAGACTATACAAATTGATCGTAAAACTGTGTCTCGCTCCTGATTTACTACATTTTAATATGAAAGGTGAAAAAAATCGTTCCTTATCTACAGAGAATTAAAAGAAACAGAATTGCATAATTAATCGAAACAGATCGCAATCGCGTTCTATATAATCATGTTTTTGCAAGCGCACATAGTATAAATCTATACAAAAATAGCAAAGTAGAATATTCGCCTTCGGTAGCAGATAAATTTCCTCGCCGTCCATCTTCGAATCTACACGATTAGCAGCCGTTTATCCAAAAGCCTACGCAAAAGCACCCGCCGAAGCAGGTGCAACGCACGTGAATCCCACCGTACAGCGATCTCCGTCCGCGATCTCGACTCAGCTTTCGCCCACTTGGGATAATTGCGTCGAAGACGAGCTGATTAACTGGCCGAGCAAAGGGTGTCCTACCTATATCCAGCGCGCGGATCTATTTTCGGATTTGCAGGCTGCAAATCGATCCGCTGACGGTGTACGGCTGTGTGACCGATCCGGGAACGAATCACGAGGCCACAGTCGTTCTTGAAAAAGACGTCTAACTGGGATATCGTTCGATTGTAAAGCTTACTGAGACTGCTGAAGACTATGGGAATGGTATATTTGGCTATTTGAATTCATTCAATCGTTACGTGTAGTTGAGACTCTCAAAATAATAAAAAATGTATGAGTAGTCTGTTAGTTTGGTGTCTTTATTTGGAGTCTAAAATAAGGTTCGCGCGCTTGGCACAAATTATATAGAACTCCTATGTATAATAAAAAAAGTTGTTATTGCTATTAAATACTAAACAACTGAAATAAGTAAAGTAACGATTTGAAAAGTAATTTGCTTTGAAAAGCTGGGACACATATCATGGTTAAACAAATACAGTTTCACGCTTTTCATCAAACTTAAAATTTTATTATCTTCAAAAGCGATTTGATGCTAATAATATTAATTAAAACCAAATAATTTTTCTATAGTGTAAATTGTATATCTTAGCTGACGACATTTTTTCTACTTCCTTTCTCGGTCGCTAGTGTCGCATTGCAACTCTAAACTCCTAATAGCGTGAAATTATTTGCTAATAAGTATTCAATATTTTGAAATGATGCATGCATATATATAATACCGTAAATACGTTCCTTAAGTTTAAAAGTTTGCGCAATCTTTTTTTATTTAATGAATAATAAAAGAACTAGAATGGTTTGATACAGAAAAATATTGTTTTTTGCTTTATTTCAATAATTATTGTTTTATAGAAAATTTAACATTTACACTTAAACTAATATAATACATACACATAAATAGTACAGTATATACAACTCATTTGCTTTTACATTACTTACTATATTAAATGTAAAGTTAAAAACTTAACAAACACTTAATCTAATAGAGAGATATTAAAGTACACATCAACATAATACATACAATTTTAGACCTAACATACACTCAACACATGCACTAATGGTTTTTTTTTTTTTTTTTTTTTGTTTATCCGAAGAGTTGGAGAAATGCTTAATGCACCATGACAGGAGTCGTGCGAGACTCCCCGTGTGTGGGACTCTCCTGGCGCGGGACAACGCCAGACATACCCACTAAAACCCCACCTCTCATAGGGCCGCGAAAAACCCCCCCGGTAGCCGCTTTCGCATTCCTTCGGGGGTCGCCTGTCTTAAACTACGTTAGCCGTCAACTAGTCTTGTAAACAACCGTCATTGTTTTTCGCTCGGAGAATCGTCTCCACGTACGCCGTTATCTCGTCCCAATTCTGCTTGCTGTCAAGCATCGTTTCGACTACAGTCTCGGGCGTAAACGCCCTTATCGTCAGCTCCAGTATTCTGCGCCTGTCAGCCCATCGCGGGCAGTCAAAGAACGTGTCTCACGTCGTCCCGTTCGTCACCGCAGTATTTGCATCCCGGTGTCGCTACCTTGTTCATCGCGAACAGGTAACTCCTAAAATAGCCGTGTCCGGAAAGAAATTGGGTGAGATAAAAATTGACCTCCCCCCATCTCCTACTTACCCACGGGCCTACCTTCTTTATCAATGTTTTCGTCCATTTCGCATGACGGCATTCGGTCCACCGCTCCTGCCATTTCCGCATCGTCCTATCGCGTTCCTCGGTTCGAATTTCCGCCCCAGCCGATTGCCGGAGACTCGTAGATCAGCTTGCGTTCGATTGCAAGCAAATTCACGGGAATCACCCCCGCGATCACCATTGTCGCGTCCCCGGATACCGTTCGGTACGAGCACGCAATCCTAAGCGCCCCTCTACGCTGCACCGCCGTTATCTGCTTCCGATACTTTTTCCTCTCCATAGCATCGGCCCACACCTCCGCTCCATATAAAAGAATGGAGTTAGTGGTTGCCATTAAGAGTCGTCTAACTGTTGGTCTAGGACCGCAAACGTTGGCCATTAATCGGCTAAGTTGCGCAACCCTGATCGCCGCCTTCTCGCATACACGATCTAAATGCGCCCCGTAATTCAACTTCGTATCCAGGGTTACCCCTAAGTACTTGGCTGCTGGCTTTGTCGTTATCATAGCGTCATCGACCCGCATAGGTATGATCGTCGGGATCCGCTTCCTAGTCAATAGAACTATTTCGGTTTTTTCTAGTGCTAAGGTCAGTCCGTGATCGGTCATCCACTTCAATACCCGAGCTATTATCGCGTTTAACATCGCCTGGGCGATGTCCACGCTTCGCGCCGTAATCACCGCCGCAACGTCATCCGCGTAGCCGACAAGTTTGTCGTCCTCCGGCATTTCTAACTTGAGCAGCCCGTCATCTTTTTCTGGTAAATTGGTCCTAAATCGGCCTAGCTTTCGGGCAAAACTTTGAGATTTATTCGTTTTTTTAATTTTTTCTTTTCCATTTAAAAAAAATTAACTAGTTTCGTGGTATTTTGTATATTTGGATTTGACATTAAAGCTCAAAAGCGAGCTGAAAATTTCATGATCTTTGGTTAATGACGTATTTTCAGTCTGGTGGCTCTTTTTCAAACACAAAATGATCTGTCGGTAATTTTTCGGGATCCTCAGCAATAAATACTTGACATTCTCATCATTTTTATCACTGATCTTTATCATTTTTGACAACCTATTCACGCCTTCTGAACATGCAAGCAGACTGGTCACTCAATGTTCGGGATCGCTCATGAAACCTATCTAACTATAAATATTTTTTTTTTATTCGGGGTTTACCCACCTGCAACTTTCGGTCCAGCAAATGTTACCTATCTACGTGTTCATTCTTTTTCCTTACTGCTTTTATACTGGCAAGTTTCTTCGGTGAGAACGTATTTCAGACGCACACCATGCTGGTTAAGCCAGCACTCTCTGCCCCCAGAAGGGCATCGGGTCTACCTGCCAGTGTAGTCTCTCCGGAGATGGTCCCATTTTTCAGGGAACAGCTTCTCGCTGGTAAGGTCGGTGCTCCCTGCCAAGACATCGGGTTGACTACTATTTTCCTACTATTTACCGTTCTATTACCTCCCTATCTCGGTCTATACCTTTTCTCCTATCCCTGTTCCGCATTCGCTTACGTCAGTGAGACGAGGGAAAAACCTGAGTTTCCCTCGTAAGGAAAATCCCGGAAAAACCTGCCTCGGAACAGTCGGTGTCTAGCATACTTTTCCAAATGACTCAGAAAAAATCCAAGTGAATTCACCGGAAATAAAACCCTCGACCCCTGGAGCGAGCGTGTTTCGGTCGTATAATGCGCCTTAGCCAACCGAGCCACGGACGCTCTCTAACTATAAATATTTAATGCTTGTTATAACTATCACTTAAATGTGGCCAGCTCTCTGTCTATACATGGAAAATTTGAGAAATATTTTTAATTTGACAAATGATGCATATATCTTGCATCTGAACCTACACATGTGTGTATATTTTTTGCTCGAAATAAAAAAAAGTCGGAGAAACCTACTATCAAATTCAGACTTATTAAAGGATTCAAAAAGATTTGTTATTTCTTAGTAATTTAAAAGCTTTGGAAACAGAGAGAGAGAGAGAGAGAGAGAGAGAGAGAGAGAGAGAGAGAGAGAGAGAGAGAGAGAG